>DWLS01000306.1:0-33614 GCA_018246255.1 Pachliopta kotzebuea | reverse complement strand
GGTCGCTGTCCGTCCCTCTCCCCCCGCACCAGCCCATACGGCCATCTGATTGGCGAGGGTATTTCACCACTACCCGCAGATGTGAGGAGAGAAAAATAAAAATATGGTAGCAACTACCGCCACATAGGGATGCGTAACTATACCGAACAATCAGTATTACATTGAGATTGAAGAGTTAATATTTGAATATACAATTATAGCGCAAGTATAATAATTAATTTATTAATATTGGACGGAATTTAGAAATTATTGTATTTTTTTCTTTGTTTTTCTTTACTACCTTTATAAGTTATGTTTATAGACTAGTATTTAATAAAAATATAGTCTGTGCTAGACTAATTCTCCTGTAGTAATCTCTATAATGGCTAAAATTTATGCGCAACTTAGTTTAGGTACTATCAGCAATTATTGTTAAAATTTTGTATAGGTATGCCACACTACACATACAGTAGCAAAGTTCTTCTTTAAGAAAAAGAAAAGGAAATTAAAGTAAACTACTAATTAATAATCGTATTACTGTTTTACACATTTTACTTTTTTATAGTAACACAAAGTCTAGTGTTAAGAGTGAAAGTTATATAATATTCTGTGTCAATGTCATTGAACATATTTTTATTTCATTTTATTCATGTTTACTTTTTGTTCTAGATAATTTTTGACGAATTGGTAAAAGATTTATATAGTCTGGTTTTTTTTAACATACCAATTAGAAATTTTTTTAAAAAATCGGTTATTCGCTTCAACTACTTCAAAATCATGCAAATCTACAAGCATGGTACGTTCATGCGAAATTCGGCGCGACACGTTATTTACAAACCCACCAGACAAGTTCTGATTGGCGACCTCTGTAGCTCTGACGCATACAATTACATCATTCAAATCCTTGTGAAGCCGTGACACAACGCTTAATTTAAAAGTTTAATCCAAAATGCGCGAAGTTTTTAACTATCTTACGAGCTGTTACCTATGCCCAAGAGGAAGCACTTTTTCACAATCTGTAATAAATCTATTTTACTGTACGCGAGTGGCTACTAAACCATCACTTGGACGATATGTTTTCTTTTTAACTTAAAGCTATTATTTAATTCAAGCTCATTCTTTTTCAATGAAGATATAAAAAATCTGAAAGAAGAAAATGCCTTAAATATACATGAAAACCGAAAAGTAAACCCTTTGGTAAAATTTTTAGTTTTAATCTTTTACTTTAAACATATTTATTGTTGTTAATAACAATCAACTTTAATTAATAACACTGTGTATTGTGAAAAACCTATATCAAGCGTCATCAGTAACCAAAAGTTGTTAGTTCATTAATTTTAATATTGATGTGTCGTTATAATCTTGTAATGTTTATAAAAAGATATGGAAAATACTTAGATAAATATTAAGAGACAACATACATTTATACAACATTTATCGAAGCACATAGACGAACATAGACAGACATTGATAATGTATTGGACTTGTAATTATTATATTCTAGTAGTAGCAATGAGTTACGAAAATTTAAAAATAAATTGGTTTTCAAAAATTATTGTTACAACATCACAATAGAACAATCTTTTACAGCTCCCTAATTTTCAATATTTTGATAGATATTATATCCGCCTTTAAATATGTTCTCCATGTATACTTTTAAACTAGAAATGTGAAATTAAATTATGAAAGTAAAAATTTAAAGGCTATTTTATGGCATTAACAATAAAGTATTTGTGACTCCAAGAGCACCATTCTAGCTATTTCACTGAAAGTACTTCGTTGCCTAATATGGAAATGGATAAATACAGTGATTAGGATATAAAAAAAAGCTATTGTTATGTTTGTATAGAGTTTCCCGAAATAATAGGGAGGTGTTCACACGCGATGCGCCCGTAAAGCGTAACGGACATCGAACCTTCCCCGTCCGAACAAACCCGGAAGGTCTGTCCCAGACTAAAATAAAAAAATATATATTACTATACTATATATTATATATTATTATACATTATTACTATTATTCTTTAGATGTCTAAAGATTAATTGTAATTTCTGATATATTTTAGAATTGTCATTTGCTTTATATACACATAACACTTATTAATATTTATATCAAAAGGATACGGGAAAGATTAATAAAGCTTTAAAATAATATTTGAATCATTAAATTCTATAAAAGTCAACATGAATTGAGAATCAAAATCCATGAATGTTGGAGTTGATCATGGCAAAAATCTCTTTTAAGATTAAATCTATGAAAAAATATAAAATAAGGTTACTACAATAAATATAACAATTCACATCAATAGTTTAAGTAGACATTGTTAGCAAAAAAAGGTTTCGTTTTATTTACCTCATTTAATAATGTTAATTAAACCTTTCTGGACCCAGAATGGCCAGAAATCTTAATGTACTTAACTTTATATATCGTTTATCCGCAGGTACTGAATCTCAGGTACAATGTACTCCAGAGGTGATGGCAGTCACTGTGCCTATGGACGGCGATAGAAAGATCTCCTATCTCGACAACCTCAAAGGTAACTATTGACTCTGCTTAGACAATCCTCGCTTTAACCAGAAAACACATTTCTGTTAACAATTTACACTCGATGTTTGTCTCTAGCACACACATTCGCGATGTTTCTTACTGATGCGTTTGAGAGAATTATTGCTTATTGTTTCGTACTAACTTGCTTAACATTCTCAGAAAACTTAAACAAATATTCATCTTTTATCATTTAAAACTTAAATGATAAATTTGAACAATTCATATTCAAAGATTACATTTACAGAAAATGTTTGTATTTTTGAACAACCCGTACTAGACTTTTGCATTTCAACTAAAAACTCTAACAATTAGATAAAGGCATTTACCAGTGCATTTACATATATTATAATTTATTTAGAAATTAAATCATATTATATAACTTTCTGTTTAATGAAATAAATCAATCACAAAACCCTAATGATAAATCTTTAGTTCGAAATAAGCGGATTTAATACATATTTGAATTATATACTTATTGCACGCACGTATAGGTATTTATTGACTTTCCTTGAACGTCTGAACTTAAAGTTCGGTGTGAAATAGGCCGGACGCAAATTGCTTTAGAGTGATCAATTTTCCCTTGCCATTCAGCTTCTTGATTTACTTTATAGCAGTGACCAGTTTTATCAATTTATTCATGCCAAGTTACACCGAGAAAGGTAGTAATGTATTGAGCCAATAACACTACAAGGAGGACGGGGATAAATCTTTCGTCGTGTGTATTCCGAATTGACACATCAATAGGAGCAAACGTGCGCATATAAATATCACATAAATGTTTTGAATCGAAATAAGAAATCTAAAGACGACCGCCACGTCGTGGGAACGGACTTTAGAAATTTATAGGCGTACGCCTACTACACTACTACATAAAACGTCATAACAATAACAGTATTAAATTCATAAATTCAGTCGCCATTTTGTGGTGTAATCAAATCGCGGCGGCGCGTTTAATTTTATTTCGTAGTTATATGACCATCTCATTTTGAATTTTTACTTACGTGAACGTTATATTTATGATTTATTATATCTGAAAGAAATAAAATTTTATTTTAAATTCATACACAAAATTTTTATTTATAGTTACAACAAAGAAAAAAAATACAGCAGCTGCCGCAGCAAGTTTAATGCTATTTACTTTTTAAAGCCAGATTTTATACTTTCTTCTAGGTAGCTTAACTCTTGTCAGAGCAGATCATTACCACAATTTAGTCTTTCACGTCATCTGTCTCATCAGGAGTCTACCCTGTGATCTTATACCTTCTACTATCCCTCGCATAATAAGTCGTTCAATGAAGTTCCGCCCTAACTACCATTTCCAAAAAATTACAGGCTGCATTATTTGCATTTATTGCATTGCATTATTAAATAAATATAAGACAATAAACCAAATCTGTTCCATCCTCTTATCAATATTTTCCGTGATTTAAAATAATAATTTCTGTATAGGTTAATCATGATTATAATAATATATAACTTAATCTACAATACATAAATTTCAACACACAAATAAGCATAAATATGCGCTTACTCTAATAAAATTACCAGTCTTGACAATAAACTAAAGCTGCAACTTACTACATTATTACTAAAGCATGCTTAACTTTTTGTTGTACATGTTTATAAATTTGCATTAACGTTACATACATTATTCTGTCTAGATTACAAGCCATGTCTACCAAACATGGAGAACAATGCAGCGACCTTCGTACTAGACTTGCAGGACCATCACAAATGTGGCGTGACTAGAGTTATTAATCAAATTACGGTAAGGCAAATAAACTTAACACATATATACAAAGTTAACGTAAAACTAAATAAAACTACCGATTACTTGGTTGCATTATATTATGTGTAGGGTAGATATATTACAGGAGTACATCGATAGAAGTTTTTCAGTTTTATCTTTTGCCTAGAATAAAATTGTTCGCACTCTCTTAACCACAATAGATAACAAAAAGTCTAAATTATACCACAAACAGGAAGACTTTCAATAGTGGTCTCAATTACCGGAGACTGGATAGAGCGCAACGTCTATTTCTCCCATTGAACAATAGTGTTCAAATATTATTATGAGAAGGTTTTAAGAAGGTTGTAGTTATACCATATAATATATTAGTGTCACGATACTTACATTGGGCTAGCGTGGTAGGAGACGGCCCAAATCCCCTCACTATTGAGGGAAGCCTGAGTTCAGCAGTGTACGTCTATCGCCTAATGATGATAACAATAATTTATATGTTATGTCATAAGGTAATGAGTGGGACTAATCAGGTATTGTGTAAACATTGTAATTCTCGCACAATGTTATGGGTACTATCATTTGTATCGCCGTATAAAAACTGTAAATATGTAACTAAAAATCTAATCATCAATCTGTCTTGTCATCAATAACCGGACATGTGAATATGCCTTCACGTATACTCTGGCCGTAGCAATCACTTCTAATCAGGTGAACAATATCAATTCTTTATCCATTAATTCGAAACCGAAATAGTTTTCATGGTCATACCTGTTTTAGGTACTATAACTTGAGTTGAGTTTAAGTAGTAAGCGACAAATTTTTGGTTTATTTTCTTTTCAAACCGTAATTACTTATCCAACTTGTTTAACTTTTAGGGCAGACGCACATTCTACCACAAAATTATGATAGAACTGTCCGGCGGTGGTCGTGAGACGGTGACCGTCAGGTGTATGGTGACTGGTAAACCGCATTTTGTGTCAAGGAGAGCTGTAGAACCCTTTCCTTTAGACTTCAATGAACCTGAGTAAGTTAACTCACAGAATAGTTGTATTCACAATGTCAATCATTCGTTTCCTATGACGTTACATGATGTAACCTTACACGCAGGGGAACGATAATAAAAAAAAAACAAATAAAAAAAACATGATGTAACCTTCATAAGTTTTGTTTATAATAAACATTATTAATAAATAATTTCGTTTATGTAAACATTACAACAAAGTGAAAATAAATAACAATAGATTACGAGGATTTATTTATTTCAAGGTCTTCATTTTATTATAAAATAACGACTGGGCAAAGAGAAACTTTCGCCTTTAGCACGATACTTTATTTAAAAGCTAAAAGCTTATTTTTATTAATTGCATTATAATTTAACACTCAATCTTTTTGCAGTGTTTTAAACATCACTCGATACGAAGAAGGACGTGCTCCTGAACCAGTGTTAGGGGCTGTTGTGAAACAAAACGGAAAACAGTAAGTTAACTTTGTTCTCTAAAGATCTCCGTCGTTATAAACTTAAACGAACGAAATAACAAAGATGAATTTAGGACACACGCGTCATTGTCGTTAATCGCATTATAACTTGATGCTGATGCTCAAGATATTTTGATTTATGACGCATTAAATTTATTTACAATTTTTAGTTATAAATACAAGCACTAGTAAGATAAAGGATTATGGGAATAATTCGTAAATACAGCAGCTTAAGAGATATGCAGTATCCGAAAACCCGGTTTTTGACAGCGAAATGAGTGCCTGCACTCTCTCGTAAGAGAAAGTCCTCAAGTAAAGTGGAAATATAAATTGGGTTGTTTTATTATGTTATGTATGCTCATGTGTCATAAAATATTGATTACAGGGTATCAGGTGAGATATCGGTGAGCCCCGGTACTCCGCTCTCGATGGAGATATTCCTGGACAACTCTTCGGCACCTGTATACGGGCTCCTAGTCAGCTACATGCATGTTACCGACACCGGTAAACAGCAGGAAACCATTGTCTTTAACGGGTAATCTTCTATTTCTTAACTCATTTCCAGATCTTTCTCTCTCTCTGTAAGTCGGTTCATCAGCATTAAGGGTCGATTTTTCTTATTGATAATCTGTTTTTCAAGATTTTACGTGATCCTTTTCCGTTTACTGCCTTGTGAATAGCGTGATATACAGATTAGTCAATGTCCTTTTTTACTCGGCCTATCCACCATTATAAGCTTTGTACAAATGGTCTCTTACAATTATTTTCTGGTCTCCACGAGTTATTTCCTAAGTAATTTCTCTTCTTGGAAATGCGGTTGAGGAACTCAAGTATCCAACAAGTGGTTGCAATATGTAAATTTTTACGTGTTTTAAGATGAAGGCGATGGTCCTAAGGCTAGAATCCAGTACGTGTTTACACCACATTTCGAAAGCGTTTATTTTCTTACCTTTGGTTATCTTCATCGTCCAAATTTCCGTTCCGTAATTGTCAAAAGAACCTGCCTACATATTTTTAATCCCTGTTGACATTAATATCGCAATTTAGTTATTTTTTCTCATTTTAGCCTTTGCTATTAAAATGGAATATATATTAAATAAAAACTATATAATTACAGGTGCTCAGTGGACCCTTATTTGTTTGATAACTTCGTAACTACTGACGGCGATGTGCTCGCTGCAAAGTTCAAAGCTTTCAAGTTCCCGGACACCACTTACGTTCAATTCCGAGGAACTGTCACCGTTTGTCTCGACAAATGTCAAGGGGTAAGAAATTTTGTATTAACATTCATCTTGTGGTTTCGGGACTCTTAAAAGTCTTAAGTGATTTTTATATACATTGGTTTCTTTCTTTTTAGAAAGTAGGCATTTTAATATATTTTTCACTACAAAAAGAAATTGGTATAACATTACCGCAGATAATGTGATTATACCCCCTTTTATAGTTACACATATCGTATAAGTAAGTTTTTAGTGTTCATCTTGGCTATGAAAACAAATAAAATTTATGTTTAGCGATACTTATAAATTTATTTTTTTAAGGTTGAATGCAGTAACGGAGCTATCGGATACGGAAGAAAACGACGTTCAGTTGCATCTGGTGCAGACTCCAATAAGGTGTACGAAGTATCACTTACCACTTTCATAAAAGTAGACTGGAGTGATCCCAATGCAGCAAGAGATTCAGGTTAGCTAATATTAATTATACATAGTGAAATATTCATTAAACATACAATTCGCGCTTATATTGTTGGACATAGACTTATCTGCCTCCGAGGTTAAATTTTGAGGACATACGGTGTAAAGTAGAATGATGGTAGGTTTTTCGAATACACCTGACCCTTCACACGGTATGAAATTAAATACATCATCATGAGCCTGCGGCTGTCTACTGCAAGTTAAACTCAAGCATTAGCCTATTTGAGAATAAACAAGCTTTTGTCGGCAGTGTGTGTTGTATAATAATGCTGAATATAGTGGAAAGAATTAGGTGATAAACCTATTGTGCTTAAGTGGTTAGGTTACATCCTAACGAAGTAAACTATCGCATTACATCAAACATATCACGATTGAAAAGTGATACACGTATTTACGTGAACATGCTGTCTTGTCTCTTGAAAAAATAAAACATTCATTCGTAAACAAACATTCAACGTACAGACAAAGCAATAAATAAATTCCAACTTTATCCAAAATATTTACAGAATTATATTAACAATAACTACTTCAAAAACAAAACGAAAAACATTAAGCTATGAACAAAAACGTAAAATTATTTACGATAATCATTAGTTTTCGAATAATTTTGAAGAACATTTTTTTATTTATTTAATATATAGTAAGTTCTGCTACAAATACCATGGAAAAATAATTCCTCGCATTACTTTACAACTCTCGATATGTTTAAATTTTCTCAACAACAAATGTAGACCGTGTCATAATTCCAAGGGTATGAGTTTGTCTTACATTTGATGTGTATGAGAAAATATATAAATATGTTGACTGTTATTTTTTTTTTTGGTTTTCAGAATACCTGTCACTACTGAAAAATTTAAAAATAGCAAATCAAAAGTTGGGCGATTTGGACGGCACGCCGGCGACGGTGGCAGAGCACACACAGGACAACAGGCTCGTGTTGCACACACAAGAGCTGCTCAACAGTTCTAATTCATTAACACAGAGCTGTTTACTGCTGCTTATTACTTTAGCTTTAGCATTTTACTGAAACGAACATCATTAATGGTTGCTTTTAGAATGAAAACTACCGAAATCACTGAGAAATTAATTAAATTATTCCGTCCGTTATCCGTATTGTATCCGTATCTATTCCATTATAACACACATTCCTTTAATTTCATTCAAAAATATATTTTTATCGACGACTTATAAAATGAATAATAATAACATTTTCATGTTGAAAATTTAAAATAATATGATAATTTAATTGCTTTTTCGGGTTATGTTTCATAAATTTAAATCTAAATTATAAGGCGTAAATATCTTACTGTAAATTTGATAGTTCCGCTTTATGTATCTGTATTACAAAACATTAAGAAAAAAATTGGACAACAAATTTTTTTCAGCAATTAAATTATGCCGTAGCAAAATTTTGTTTTCGATTTTAATCTACATATGATATACAAGAAATAAATTAACAACTGCCGTAATTTTACCAACTCGTTAAACTGTAATAAGATTAATTTAGATTTTAAGTAAAAGTGATTTAATTTTAATATAAGCATACCGTAACATTTAGTGCCTACTTAATTATTAAAAATTTAATACAACTAATGCTATCGCATTTAAGTCCGCTAGTCTTATAATAAAGGGGTAATTCGCTAAGAAATACATGCTCATTTTCCCTAATATAATATAATAGATAAAGATTTACAATCACTATATATTTACTATTGTTTAGAAATTTTGCATATTTATAATACAAACGTATAAAAAACACTGGAATGTTAGCACCGTGAATATTATAATTTTTTTCATTATGTAATAGTTACGACAAATATCTTGCAATTAAACGATTACAAAATAATAAAGGCCTGGGTTTTCCTTTCATTGGAATATTCAAGAAACTGATTATTTCAATAAGTTAGATTTTCTATATTAATGTTTGTTATAAGTTATTGGTACTCAGACTTTCCTATAGCGGTGCTTCGTAATACGTAATTTTTTTGTACGGTTTAAAGTAGACGTACATTGGTAAGTAGTGTAACAAGTATAACAAAAATTATAATGTATTAAATAACCCTGCAGAGGCTGTTTTATTTTTATAAAGTTCACGCTACTCGTATATAAAAACATTAGCTACATAACTAGTAAGAACAATGGAGAAGTTGAATTAAAATATCGATTTGTCTATATTTTCCAAATAAATTGTTGCAAATGGATTTGCTTTGCCACAACAATGTGATAAAATTGTTTCCAAGAGAAAATAAATAAAAAAGACTTAAAAGATTTCAGTCTTTTAATAGAATCATTGTAACTGATCAATCTAACATTATTACATACTACTCAAGGAAATAAACATTACAACGTTATAGTAAAATAAAATATAATATTATACATCACAAGACAATCTAATATTACGCTGACCGATCAACATATCGGTATAAACATGATTTATTGCTACAATTTCGATTCTGGAACATTTCGTAAATATACACAAGCTATAGACACATAAAATATAATCCTAAAAAAATATAGGTTTTACGCGTTTGACAAGTTATAACTTAAATTTACAAACCAAATAAAACTATTGAAGTTAAACTTAACAGCTTCAAACAAACCGCTAGGACTGCCTCAATCAAAACATGTATTTGTTATTTTATTAAAGAAACTGCAAGAAAACTATTTATTAAAAGAAATATATAAAATACAACTTGTTTATTTAAAAATATTATAATTTTGTGATATTTGTAATTATCAATTGCATTCATCATTATTGTCGTAAACTGATGAACATGAGCTTCCCAACTCCAACTATTCCCTGGGATGTTGCAGACTGCTTCACCAAATAATCCATCCAGAAATACGAAGAATTTATGATTGTATTATTAACTTGTAATTAAAAAAAATTTATGTTTATTTAAAAACAATCTGTATTTCTTGTTGTGAGTTCATTATCTTGTTAGGTTAACAGTAATATAATTTTACCCTTTTATTTTAATACAATTAAAAGCATAGAGGTCTTTAATGTAATATTAAAAAGTAATATACACACTTACTCAACTGCTTGAAAATTATATTTAAATTTTCTTACAAGGTTAGCTCACTGTATAATAATCAAACTATTTGTTCAAATGTTAGAATCTAAGTCACTACTTGGCACAAAAACTACAAAATTACACATTAACTTCATAGTGGCAAGGTTTGTCAAGAAATGTTTTAAATACTTATAACTATGATTTAACAAATTAAAACAGGTAACAAATTTTTGCTTACAAATGAATATAGCCAATTATTAAACAATTAAGCAACACGCAACACTGCCATTCATTAAAAAAAAACATAGTATTATTATTGAAAAGTTTAAAAAAAAATATTCCTAAAACTTGTAACTAAAGCAAATTTTATGCTTTAAATTACTTGAAGACATATAACAAATGAATACATTACAACTTTGTGCGTTGTTTAATGTCTTTAAATTCAATGTATAGCACATCATATGTAATATAGACACATACTAATTAAAAATTTAAAAAAGATATTAAAAATATTAAACCTTTTAACAGAGAGCTTATTAAAATCTTTACATATTAGTAGTTTCTTGACTATGGTCAACTTAAAAATAGTAAATTTTTTGAAAAAGTCCTGGTTCTCAAAGTAAAGTTAATTTTGAATACAAAATATGAAAGTTTATAGAATTTTTATATACAAAGGTATTACAAAATCCAATAATTTTAAACTATATTCATTCAAAGAAAATCAAATTGTTTTTGATCACAAATAATATATTGTTTTTAAATAAGTCTTGTTATCTGCTCATATCCATTATTTTTTTGATTTGATAAAAAAGATATAATTATGGCAAGAGTTTATAGTTAACAAGAATATTATTTTGAGTATAATTTTCTTCATCAACAGCAGAAGACTTTTTACGAATAAAGTTCATAATTATCTTTTAACGTAAATCATAGTGTTCTGGTACTTGAGAGTAGCTCTTATTATTTCTAATTTTTAGAATTATAAACGTTTTTTAATATTAGAAAATCCCTTTTGAAGACACAACTTATGTATAATGGTTTTAAATGTTATAAATTCTTGAAAATTATTTCGAATAAAAACTACAAATTTCCTTATTACAAATTTCAGTTTAAAATGCAACATTTAGAATATATTTATAGTAGAACACATTTTTTATTGTTACCTAATGTAGATTAGTTATAATACCAATCATTGTATATACAGCTAGTGTAAAGAACGAGTGTAAAAAATATATAAATGAATCGTCAAAGAAAATTATAGTTACATGTAAATTTTTTAATATTCTCTTAGTCTGTTACTTGTTTCTCCGAACCGCTTTGCCAACCAGAGTCCATAGTATTTGTATCGCTATAGCAATGATGGTGGTTCGTCTTCAGAATCTCTTCCTTCGCATCTCTAACTGGTTCGTATTGAGAATCTGGTCCCAAACATTTTGAAGTTTCTGGTTCGTTCGAGTACACTACATCTTTCCTCCTATCATCCTCGTCAGACAAGAATGACTCTTCTGTGTTAGGAGATAAAGGAGAATGTGCTGGTGGTGGAGGTACGAAAAATTCCGGCTTACTAGAATCTGAACTTAATTGCCGTGGGTGATCTTTAGGCAAATTCTTGGGGCTAACTCTAGGCATACGCAATGGACTAATATGTGCTGAACGCATTTTAGGACTTTCCTCGATACGTATACTCGCATTCAAATCGGACATTCTACGATCTTCAATACGACTTTCATTCATTTTATCAATTCTTGATTCATTCAAACGATCCCTTGCATCCATTCGATCGACTCTAGATTCATTTTGGCGATCTCGAGAGTCCATTCGATCTATTTTAGAATCTATTTGACGGTCTCGCGATTCGCTTATCCTATCAAATCTGGAGTCGTTTACACGATCTCTTTCAATTCTCAAATCATTCAAACGATCTCGCGAGTCACTTAACCGCTCGCTCAAACGAGCTTCATTCATTCTATCGCTAATACGCGTGTCGTTCATTCTGTCGCTGATTCTAGAATCGTTCATTCTCTCACTAATTCGGGAATCATTCATTCTCTCACTAAGTCTGGAATCGTTCATTCTCTCACTGATTCTGGAATCATTTATTCTTTCATTGATTCTAGGATCATTCATTCTCTCATTGATTCTAGAATCGTTCATTCTATCGCTTATTCTAGAATCATTTAATCTGTCACTTATTCTGGATTCGTTCATTCTATCACACATCCGTTCACTCATTCTCATAGAGCTGTTCAGTTGCTCTATTTGTTGTTCTGTCAATCTGATTGAACTATTAAGATCTTGGCGTACTTTTTCTTGATTTTTCACATGTTTTTCACTTTGCCTTGGTCGACGTTTGGACCCGACTTGTGGTTGTGGACGTTGTTGTCGCGTGAGCGTGAACGATCCAGTGTCAGATTCTGATGTGGACTCAGGATGGTTTTCTATAGTCCCGACTAAAGCTGATACTGTTGGATTCAAACAACAGTCGGCCTGAAAAGACAAATAATAAAAATTTTATTCTCACAAAATTTTCTATTTAAAAGCTTAGTGTCAGTGCCGATTTCTAATAAATAGATTTAGTAGTTGTGCAGCAATTAAAAACATTTTTTTGAAAAAATAATACTTTTGCATTATTCTACATAACTACAACTTCAAAAACGAATATCCGAAACAGCAATATTATGTCAAATTAACATGTATACCTTAACTGAAACATTGCAGCAACTGGATACGTCTGCAAAATAAACTTCAGATTCTGCATTTTGATTCGCCGCACGACAATCTTGCATAGAAGACCTGTAAATCAATACAGACAAACAGATTAAACTATGCATTAACTACCTTATTACTAACACAATAGAAATAATTTCTCTAGTGTATAATTTTCAATTAAAAAAATGTCTATACTGTTTTCATTTCAGTTTCTGTAGAGTATTGTGAAAAGTAAGTATAAATAGCGTTTGCTTTTCTTAAAAAAAAGTATTTATTATAGAGAAATACGACTATTAATATTCAGTTTAAATATAATTGATGACAAACCTTATTGGAGAGTGTTTGTCGTTTTGAAATCCCAAGTTTTCTTTGCCTTGCTTGGGACACGAATCACTGCTTTCGTCAGAGACTGTAAATCAATTTAAGTTTTTAGAGGATGTAATAATTAAAAATGAATAAGTTAAACAAATAATGGCTGAACCTCCTAAACCAAAATTTTGCACATAAACTACTTGAGAAACATAAAATTCAATTGAATCTTGTTCAAAACATAATGTACCTTTACTAACACTCTTCTGATGTAGGCATTCTATAACAACGTTGTCGTCTGCTCTACAATCTCTGTGTAGATTCCCTGCACTCATACCCAAAGACCTAGGGCATCCTCTGTATGGCACTAAATGTCCGCGTAATGTACTAAATCGTTCAGGACCCAAATGTGCCATTTCGGCTTGTATCCGGGCTATTTCGTTTGCATCCGTTGGGAATATTTGGTTCAAATGACTGAGTTCTGGATTGATGCGGCTAATTTCCGAATTTAAACGACTCATTTCCGGGTTCAAGCGGTTCATGTCTGGGTTCAATCGACTTATTTCTGGATTCAAACGACTTATTTCCGAATTCATGCGACTCATTTCGGGATTCATTTGTACATTTGCATGCATAAGGTAGGAACTGCGAGCGCAAGTATGCGGTTGCAGTGGTAGATTTGTATGTTCATGAGCAGGCATAGAATTACGATGGACGTCAATGTGGTGATGATGAAGAAGAGTAGCGGCCGCAGGATCTTGATGATGAAGATGATGTCTGTAAGATGACATTCGCGAATTTACTAAATAAGAATTTATATAATAAACTTGTAAATTGTAGTACTGTCCACGTATTAAAATTGACATAATTTTATTGCTATAACTGCATTGTTGTGTTTCGGCTGACAACACATGACAACTAGGTTATTCTGCTCAAGTATATTTTTAATGCAAAACCCTTTATCTCTTTTATTAAAAAACAAGGCAAACGAGCAACACTTCTCATGGTGTAAAGTGTACACTGATGCCCATGGATATTAGCAACACTCGAGAACTGCATTGCCGACCTTGAAGAAGTAATCTCTTAACATATGAAATTGAAATTAAATGTTAGTACATAACCGTTAAAAGAACCTAAATGATAGTTACTAGTGTTTAAAAAACGTTAATATTACATCTTTTATATTTAGATTTCCAAAAAAAAATTAAAATATTGCGTCTACAAAGGCAAAAATAAATATTTGTTATACTAACCTGCTACCACTTCTTCCCTGTGGACTATATGGCGGCGGCGGTCCCCAAACACCAGTCTGAGCATCAAAGCTACCGCTGGCTTCACCAAAACCTTCCTGGAATCCGGGACTAAATCCACTCGTTTGTGCAAAATTACTTTGACTCGGAACAAAATTGGTTGGGTTTTGTGCAAAGTTGCCAGGGTTTTGGGAAAAGTTACCGGAACTCTGAGCAAAATTTGTCTGGTTCTGTGTAAAGTTGCCCGCGTTCTGTCCTCGTTGGAAGAGTTGGTTGAAATTAGTTGGGTAGGAACGCTCGTCGTAAGCTTGCGCGGGATTTTGGGGTGTGGAGTCACTCTCGCAGAAACCGTATGCGCTGTCGCCGGATTGCGGTACACCACCCATACGACAACGGGAGCTGTCATTAAAAAAGAAAGAACATGAAACGAAAAGTAGCATAGATTCCATAGGAAATTATTCTTTAGTAAAATTAACATTGATTTGTGTTCATCTTTTTATGTATGCATGTAATAATTTAACAACTAACACAGAGACACTTCGCACAAATTAAACTACTTACTTCTGACTGTTACTCCTGGGCCAAGGAAACCAGCTCCATGGGGAAGTTTTACGCCCAGCGCCTGGGTTTGGCGAATATAAGTTTCCAATGCGTCCTACAAAACAAACGGGGATTGCAATAAGATAGATAATATATATATATATATAAATAATTATTACTAAAATTAATCAATATCTATGTAGAAAATCAATATCTATGTAGGAAAGCAAGCAGTCTATACAAAGAAGAAGATAAAAATTAAATACTCACCTGGCGCCCAAAATCGATGTTGTAAGCTAAAGTCCCAAGCAGGCTGCGCGGTGTGGCATTGTGCACAACAACTGCAATTATTCTGCAATAAAAATACTGATAATAAATTTACTTCCCTAAATAAAGGTCAATTGCCTAACAATAACTAGATTTGAATCAGCATCTACAATTTTAATTTATTTTTGATGTGTTAATTACTGTCTATATGCGGTGGTTATCTATTGGCCATTATCAACAAAAATTTAAACAGCTGTTTGACGATGACATAACGATAGGCTATTTCAGCGATAAAATTTATTCAGCAATACAAGACTCTACAATTACATGTATTAGATAAGTAACAGAATTATAATTTAGTACTAATATAGCATTGGGATTCAGTATATTTGGGTTAACAAAGGAATAGAAAATTCACCTGTACTGATCTCGCAGCAGCGGGAGTGGCTTGGCCAGTGGGTGGACGGTATAATGATCTGCATCGAAGCTCCAACTGTTCCCAGTACATTTTTTTACGTTCATGACTGAAATGTAACAATCAACAACTGTTAAGTACTAACGGTCACGCAATCGCTACAATTTAAAATTATGAAACATTGTGATTGCCAACTTCAAGCGTATTCATATTTACTGTTTAATATAAACCTTCCCATAGAATAGTTCCTATCTCCACACTTGACATACGAAACATGAAAAAGGAAAGCTGCTGCATTTGCCCTGAAATTGTCACCTATTTCGCGTACACAATCGACTATACTCGTGTAAAGTAGTAGTAATCTGTTATCAAAATGTGTTAAAGTTTTTTACGAATTTATACCTTATATTGTTCAGATCAGATCAGATCTTTGAAGATAAACGAAAGAATACCTAAAAGGGATTGATAATAATACAAAGAAGTAAAACCTTCATAATTTATACGTTAGCAGTTTCTATAGTAACCAAATAAAACAGTCTTGACAACGGGCAATTTAAAAAGAACTTTTGTTAGGAAATATTTGATCAAAATTACACCTTAGGTAAACGTAATAAGAAATTTTTCAATAACTTTGTTCTGAAAATACAAAAATGTTGTCATAATGTTATAGACAGTTCTCTTCGTTACAGTTTTCTATCATTTACTCTGATATTTTTAGTTTTATTTTTAGAAAAACATGACATTTTCACAATCACATACTAACAGAAGTCTTTCAAGATCAATGAGCCAAATTACGAACGACGTGGAAGAGTTAACGGATGAAGAACTAGTAAAGCAAGTAAATGATTTGAAAATGCAAATTCGAGTTCTAACTTTAGAAAATGAGGTATTTGAAAGAACTATGACGAGGTTAGACCCGTCGTTATTACAAGGAATACAGCAGGCTTTAGAATATGCTACTAGATTGCACAGTACTTCTTCTCTTAACGTGGGAAGTTTTATTCGGTCACAAACATCGAGATTGTTTTTTGATTCATTAACGACCCCATCTAGAATACTTGCCAGTCCATCTAAAGTGTCTACGAAAAGAGGAGACTCTTCAGCCAGAGCCGGTACAGTTATGTTTGGAAGTGGACCAAGAATTAATGTACTAGAAAGATCAGAAATAGTATCGGCCGAGATGGAGATATTAGTGGCAAATCTAGAAGCTATGCGCAAGAAAGCTGCAAGGCAACATGCTTTATTGAAAGCACAGTTAGAAGAAATCGATGTTAGAGTTGACCATATCCAGAAGTCAAGTGAAGCTTTTAAAAAAGAGGTAATTGTTGAAGGATGGGATAGCATAGCACAGAGGATCCCTGCAGAGATTTGGATAAGAAATATGAATGAATGGGTAAAAATCACTGATAGCAAAATAGGTAAATTAAGGCTACGCACAAGCACTTACAACACTCAATACGCTAAATTAAAAGGTCAGATAAAGATGAAAGAGGAACTTAGTGAAAGTCTTAGACCAGTGGATTTTGAAAAAATTAAAATTGAAAACGACGAGTGTCTGATAATTATTGACAAAAAACTTCAACAATTAGGAGAACTAAAGAAAATGACTGGAGACGCAAATCTAACGTTGAGCATACACAAAAAAGCGTTAATGGAACAAAATATTTACTTAACTGAAGTTATAAATAATGTTAAGAGCAAACAAAAGCAAAAAATCAGTATAAACAAAGAAACTACAATTATAGCAGCACAGGCTAATGGATTAGAAGAAAAATTAGAAAGCGTAAGGAAAATGCGAAACGCATACGAAGTACCTGATATAATGGATTACGTATATGTTAAAGCCGAAATAACGGACTTGAAACATAGCGTTAAGATGTTAAAAAATAGACTACATATACTACAAATTGCACTCTCCTCACATCACAAGAAATTGAACAAAATTGCTTTAGACGAATGATTGATAAAATTTTTTGCGTTATTGGTTGCGTAAAAAAAATTCAAAAAAAATATCTCGCATTATGTTTATGATATTAACTTTTTAGTTACAATGGTTTATTATTTAAAGTAAAAGTCTCATCTTAATCACGCATAACATATACATAAAGAATAATTCATGAAAAAACTTCCACTTATAGAAAATATGCATATAATTCACAAAGGAATCTTTCAGATTAGTTATATATTATTTATTATTATTACCTTAGTAGCTGATATGCGAGCATACAGCTGAAAATGCAGACGAGCACCGCGCTGACGGAGAGCGCGAACACGCCGCGGAGGCACCAGTACAGCGCGCCGTGCACCACGCCGCACTCCGACACCCCCTCGAACACGCACCGAACTCCTGACCGATACGCGCTCACTCATAATACACGTCACATCAATTACAATAACCAAAAACCAACAACTACACAGTTGTTACAGACTCCATGATTTGCTAGTGACAATATTGTATATATTCCATCTCAAACAAAAATTGATTATTCCATCTATATAAATAAAACCAGAATAGCTTAAACCCTTGATTGCGATTATTACAAAATACTAACATGAAAATTAGCACATGGTTATAACTTACCATCAGATGGAACTTGTAACATATGATAATATTTCAACTCATATGTTACTTCTACTTATTATACGACAAAATGAAATAAAAAAGCACACACCGTCTTCCTCCGAACCGCTGTGTGGAGAATCCGTAGACATGGAGTAACAGGTGCAGGTTCTTGTTAATTTAGTATACTCGCAAAATTTTAGCGTTTGTAATCTATAAACAAGGTAAAAATTAAGTCAGTTTTATATGATTAATATACAAAAATGGAAAATGTTTTTTCCGCTTTCATGTACTCTGGTTTTCATTTGGATCACATAAAACAAATGTCCAAGAATTTTGGTTCCGTAAGCCCTGGATCTATGGATTACTATTAAAAACTACTTATTCTAATAATACACAGTACCGATGAAAAAAACAATTAGCAAGTTAACATGTACATTTTGTCATCATTTAACTAAATTTGAAATAACTTGTATACTCACTTGTTCATATGTATGACGGTGGTTGTGATGGTGACCAACACGCATGTCAAAGCACATACCAGACAACAAGCACCCACAACTTTAATCTGTAAAAGATAAAGACATGTTAAGAGAACTTTGTTGACTTAAAACAAACTTTATCATAATGCACGATCTTCAAATGCGGTGAAGATTTACAAAATAAACAGCACAATGAATTGGAACGATTAAAAAAAAAATGTTTCATCACAAACCTGGCTAAAGTATTATTTTCATTAAAAGCCCTGATGACAACAAACTTACATTGAAGAAAGTTTCACAAATCGCATCTTTTAAGATGACCCAGTATAGTAAAATTAATTAAATTAAAAAAAAAATAATTAAAAAGTGGGTTAAGAGGCACATACTTTTCTTACCATATAGCTGTACCGGTTTCTTCGCCGCGCCAAGCTCATTATACATACACCGGTCAACACCAACTAAAAGGTAAAAAAAATATGGTAATAATTAAATTTAGTAACTCTGGAGAAATCTGTGATTACGAAGAATTATTAAATAAATGGATTTTAATTTTAAACGTATTCATTCTCTGATTATTAAACAAAGACTAGTATAGAGATTTTTTAGATTTTTACATTTAAGTTACCTAAATTCCACTAGCTACAGGACCTTTCTAATTTTTTTTATTCCATGAGGCGACGTGACGAGCAAGACGTTCACCTGATGGTAAGTGATACGCTTGCTCATAACAACATGGCACTGGTTAATATGGTATATATCGCATAACATTGTGCTCGTCGCCTTAAAACGTAAGGTGTTAAGTCTCGTTACCCCAGTAAATCCACTAGCATACAGCACCCTTCAAATCGGAACACAGTAATGTTTGCACATTACTATTTGGCGATAGAAACAGGAACTGCGGTGGTACCTACCTAGACAGTGTCCGGCAAAAGAGACCTAGAGAGTAAATAATTAGATACAAAATAAATGTCTAAGTTCAGCAACCTTTGATGATAACTATAATGTCCTCTGAACATAATGATTTAATAGAGAAGTTCTATAGAATAGGTCCCATAGCAGCAGTCTTCGTGGCGGATGGCGTGCTCTGAACTCCCAGCACGCCTCCATGTTGTTCAAGAGTCTAATAGAGTCGCGATACATTTTCAGTAGCAAATAATCGTGATGTGGTGCTGGTGAAATAATTTGATCCAACACCACAATAAAAAACAAGCCGAGACGAAGTTCCCAGGGGTTTTAGTGAGTCAAAGTCTGAGATAACCTTCTTCCCTTCCCCGTCGGGACGGAGGTTACCAAGAGGAATTCCCCTGGATTCAAAAAAGTTACCATAGCAGCAGGTACCGCTGCCGGCACTGTTTCCAGATGCTGCGGTGAAGCAGTGTACGCTCGTAGGAGGATGTGCTGCGCTGCTAGCAACCCGCCCAACGCCGCCGCCAACGCACCGCAACCCACGCACCACCACGCATACTTCCTTCGACGGCAAGAGTTCTCATTTCCATTACAACCCACAGAGGCTGAAAAAAAAGATAGTATTAAGAACATATTTTTATATTTTTAACAAGTTTTCCCAAAAAATCCTTATAGAGTTTTTTTTTTATTCTCTAACTTACTCTTTATACGTAATGGTTTTTTTAACGAGAATTTTGCCAAAATGATGTTAGTAATTGAATCCCAATTTTCTAACAAACAAAACAAGCCAGAAAGGAGACACATGCGTCGTCTTATCCCTGTCTCTTTTACCTCGTAAAAATATGCCGGAATGGCCCAGGGGCTAATTTTCATCATTTGGACAAAGGTCATGAAATTCTCAGTTAAATTTTTTCCTCCCTTGGCCAATCCGTTGCCATAGACCTAACTTTGACCTTTCATATCTCCTTTAGCAGAAGAGCTACAGACTTTTCATTTCGGATTTCTTGTCTTCTTTTCCTGTACATCATATTAACCTGAATCCTTTTAGTTCTTCTGGTTTAAAAGTTACAAACATTACGGAGTACTTCAGTCAGCGCAACAGTCTTATTTATTATGATTCATGCAATCCGGTAGTAAAGACTATATCTGAACGAAATCTTAGAGTTTTGCATATTTTTTCTATTAACTATAACTGTATATAATACATGTAAAATATTATGTTTATAATGAACACTTTCGATTTTAACAAATGCATTGTCAATTCTAAATAAATTATTGTATTTTGTATGCGTCTAAAATATTTTAAAGCCAACTCAAAAGCCAGATTTTCTAAAATGTATCTAGAACAAATCTAATAAACAAATCATCCAACAAGTATTATTAAAGAAATACACCAGCTTATGGTAAATGCAATATTATGTATAGGTACATCACATTGCATTTTCAATAGGCTGTCACAAATTTCTCCAGTTTTGTTTATCTATACACATAAACAGAACTTAAATGTTTATTGTTTGTATACCGAAGTAACTATTTCCAAAAATTCATGAAATAAAAACTGTTTTCTAATCTTAGAAACAGCGGGACCCGATAAGGCGGAACTTGCTCTCTACCAGTAAGCTATGGAATTCCATTCCGTGGATAGGTACTACAGATACGTAAATGTAATTACGATCGTGCATGTAATGTAAGTGTAAAAAATTATTAAAATAAATCAGTATAAATACGAAAAAATTTATGTAAGTATAAGAAATATACATATAAAATACATGCATATAAATGTAGCAAATAGTTTATAATATTTTGTATATTATTTATGTTATTGCATGAAAAGAGATTGCAAAAAGAATTAAATCTTGCAGTAATATACTTTCTCTAAGTCCATTCAGAAAAAAAATTAATTTACCAAAATACGGAGGTGGTGGTACATAATGCTGTGCCACATCCGCAGCTATCGTTGACTGAGGCGTGGTGGACACTTGATATTGTAAAACTTGCATAACGCTACACGTTTGCATATCCTTTAAATTTTCAAAATACGCACTTGCACGCAAACTTATCACTATATGAAAAATAATGAAAAGAAACTATCATGTCCTTTTGTTAATCATAATAAGACATTGGTTAAAATTCAATATTGGTAATTCAATAATATTTTAGACAAAGTAAACACAAAACGCCACATTCGTATTGCGCGCCATTCACCCCCTAATCGATATTTACAACACACAAACAGCCTAAGGAACAATGACCTCTTGAAACGAAATAAACAATTGCAATTTTATTTGTAACACACACTAAGTTTATAATTAATAACAAATATAATTAACTGTTCACTTGTAAATTTTTAGGGACAAGTTTACGGATATCTCAGTATTTAATTTTCTTCTGTTATTTGTGTACAATAATTAATAATAATATCATATTAATTTCATGACACTTTAACTTCCATATTTTACACCAATTTATCACTGACCTCAAAATAAATAAGTTTTCGTGGAAATATTGGTTTTATAAATTAATTAATACGTTTGCGAGTGCCGACTAGGTTATGTATTCTGACAATGGCTAAGCCGCGCAGAAGCAATGCGTGCTTTATGGGTTCGCAGGTAAAAAGGACGTAAATTTCGCGAATCCAAATGTCACTTATGGATTTTACCGCGTACTTGTATATATAACTTAATTTTACTTCTGCGAGCCGAGTTACTGTAACGACGGGTATACGACTAGCAGCATTGAACGTCAGAGAA
This sequence comes from Pachliopta kotzebuea, assembly GCA_018246255.1. Lineage (NCBI taxonomy): Eukaryota > Metazoa > Arthropoda > Insecta > Lepidoptera > Papilionidae > Pachliopta > Pachliopta kotzebuea. Next base: position 10,968 of record DWLS01000306.1, on the reverse strand, counting down.
CTAAAAGGCAACTTATCAATATGGTTCACGTACTCGCACGTTAATAATAAATATCGACAAAGAACGTCAGATACAAAAGTCCCTGATATTTTTTTAATATGTGAACGAATGAAGTACAATTAATACGGTTAAAGATACAGGTAAGAATTCTTACGTGGTGAAACTATTTGTAAAGGCTAGTAATTTTTTTTTGGCCATACACCTGAGCATCTTTTAGGCAACTGTCAGCTTCGGGATGATATTGAAAAGGCATGTAGTTATTGTGTGGGCTGGCTTATTGTGCAAGTATTGGCCAACCCGCTGTATTAATACTTATTTTTGAAATAAGATAAAAGCAATCGGAATGCAAGAACATTAATAAATCACCCCGTAACGGACCCTTTTATAATAATTTTTTATTTTATTTAGAAACAGACAATGTATTACAAAAATATATTCACACTTTTACCGGATGTTGAAGAAATAAATAAATCAACGTTTCTTATTTTTTTTCTAGGTCTAGAATGAAATTGACATTGAGCGAAAATTTTTTTGAAAAATTATACAAGATGTTTGCATTACACAATACACATTGTAATAGAACACCATAGAAAAAAATTATCTTATTAGTGATGGGAAATATTAAAGTATTTTTCTGATGAATACAAAGTTTTACATGATTTTTTTCATCCATTTTTATAACAAGTATTGTCTCTAAGCAAATAAAGAAAAAGGAAATATCATTTTGAAAACCTACCTTCAAAACTATTATGTAAGCCAGAACTTAATAGTTCTGGTTTACACTAAATTAACAATAAGCTTTTATGTTCTGTCAAAATATAACTCCTATGAAGATTTACAATAAATATAACTAATGTGCCTCGGATGTATTGCCAAAAATAGCTATATTTTTTCTTGACGCACAAGGTTTTTTTTATTCAATAAAGTGACAAGAGCCACAGGTTCTCTTGATAGTAAATATAATAATAGAGCTGCACATAATATAATGCAGCGCATATCATCACCCAAAAACATCATTCATTTGTCGCCTTAAAATATGAAGTCTTGTTGCCTCAGTAATTTTACTAGAAATATGCATTAAAGTATCTACCACGAAAATCTGTGAGAAGTATACTACCGATGATAAACAATTTTCTTCATATTAGCTATTTATAGATCGGCGACGAAATAATAATGAAAATTTAGTCTAATTTAATTAGAAAGTCTGATTTAATTGAATAAAAAGTACTTTTAGTTTCAATCTACTTTCTTCTATATAAATATAAACTTAGTAGTGTAATGGTCTTGGCCATTACATCATCAAATCCAAAAACAGAAATGCTTAATTGAACAATTTACAATCCTTTGTCTACTGTACACTAATGGAGTTTTCTTGAATTTCAATTTAATATAAGAAGTAATAAAGTTTGTAAACCATTGGTTCTCCTGTTGGTCGCTGCCAGGACGCTGGTGGGTGGGCGAGGCGGAAGAGCGGGCGGGGTGTCTGTCTTAGCGGCGGTTGGTGGGCCAGGCTCGTCTGCGCATGCGTACTGAGCCGTTGACGGCTTACAAGTACAAGCTACTTGGTACTGAAATAATGATTACAAATGATAATAAAAAAAAATAGTTAATGGGATTAAAACAACTAGCAGTATGTCTGTTATTTATCAGGAGCTATTTAATTTATTTTTCACGGATGAACATGGCAATATAAAAATAGGTCTGTACTGAGACGACTAACACTAAGACCTATTACCAATTCCCTTTTATTTATGATGTAATTTTATTTACACAATTAATGTTACAATATAACAATTAGAGAACCTATTCATTGAAACATCGCTAAATTTAGTTTTATTTACATTTTAACGAACCTTGTGCAAATCGGAAGTAACAGAGGCATTAGTATCGCATTCCGGACATGCTTCCGGAGCAGGAGAACTGCGTGCCGATGTTACATCGGGTAGTGACATCTCGCTGAAGAACCTGTAATAAAATTATAGAAAACATTAGTTGCATCTTGCCATACACACCTTTAGTAAATATTCAAACCAAAAGGGAGTATAATAAGAACGTAACGGTGCTAATTATAGATATCAATAAACGGTGCAGACTAGAAAAATAAAGTTGTCTGTTAAATTTTGTGCATTAATTAATTTTGAAAATGGTCTCGCTGTTACACGAAATACTGAAAAATTAAAGTGATAATTAGGTATAGCTATGTACATTGGTAATAATAACAATAAATTAATTACATAATTAATACAAAAGTATACTGATAACTTAGGGATATATGTTCCTTTTAAAAAAATAGTGCCTTTGTATCCTGCAATGTGATAAACTGTAATGTTTTTTCTTAGAAGATGATATAGATTAAATGTCGCAATAGCATCGACATTCGTATTACGTTACTGAACATGGAATTGCAAAAAAAAGTAGTGGACGCATACCGAGCATGTTTCATGTCGGTACATTGTTCCCAGCAAAAACAATATGGTGTCCACAGCTGACCGTCTACATCCTGCCAGATGTCACCCGACTTTAGAACTAAAGAATCGTATGCACTCACATCTGTATTTTATAGATGAGTTATTACTTTTGCCCATAATAATATATTTAACCGTAAATAAAATTAATATGTTCAGAGTACTTTGCACCAGTTTAAAAAACAGTTCAAACTAAATAACAGTTATAAGAAAAAATTTTACCTTTGAAACAAGATGTAATTGAATTTAAACGTACGATAAAACTTTTTATTATTAGTAATAATAATACTTTTGTGCGAAGAAGGAAGTAGTGTATTTTTTTTAAAAAAATACCGTGAGATAGATTTCTGGATAAATATTCAGTTACATGACTAGTTGCGTCAGGTTTAAATTATAAAAAAAAACGTTTTATAATTCAATCATTTGCATGAAATATCATCATCTGTCGATAGGCATACACTACTGGACATAAGCCTCTCCCAATGATAGAGGATAAATTATTGTAGGTAATTATTTGTAACAAAATGTTAATATAGCAAATTTTTCCATGCAAAATCCTGGTTAGATTCATCGTTATATGTATAATTTGAAAGTATTTTACACATGAAATGCTATTTATGGCTTTTGCGTAAGTGTTCGTAACTGGTAGTAGATATTCAAATTATACAATAACGTTATTTATTCGAATCGTTTTTGGTATAATTTATGATATTGAAAAGCTCTCAGTAGACTAGGAAAGTGTACTGGATGTAAAAAATCGAGGCCTCTAGAAAATAATTGTGCACGAGGCTAAGAACCACAAATGGATATAAAGCAATGAAATAATTAGTCTTCTTCACTTTCAATATACAAATATATTTGAAATCGTCTTCTTTTATTATTCTCCAATCTCAAACATTTTATGAAAACACATGTTATATTTCAGAATAACTAAACTGTTAGACTTTATATACATTAACAAAGATGAACATAAAAATAGATAAATTTAGACAGAAACTGTAGCTAATCCCAAAAAGGTGATCATGTAAAAAATACTAGAAACAAATAGTAACCTGTCTGTAAATGACCTATGTATTGTTAAAGCAAAAGTTGACATGAAACAATGAGACGATAGCTCGATTACATTTTATACAATATTTAACTTGTTAAGATGAACTCATGTTCAGGTAAAACAAATTAATCTCAGGTATAACTTATCATATTAAGAATTTTTCTATTTTATCAAAGTAAACTAAAAATACAAATAAAAAGCTTTTAAGTAGCACTAAGCAAAGTAATGAGGGAGTGGTTAAAGATTAGACAAAACATTGGAACTTGTTGACAAACCACTCCCGCGCATTGCAAGGTCTACGACCGCAAGCAATCATTCAATCATAATACCGTGTAAACTAGTATTGCTTTGCCTGTGTGCGAGTTACATGGATCGAGGAACTAATCTTCTTTCGCGTTGTCTACTCGGTAAATTGTTTTCGAGAACTGATACAGTACAAAACAAGAACAGATTTCCTTTAAGCAACAGTACATCGATTTATTTTTAATTTTTATTTATGTTGTTCGTTTAACTTATATTTTATGTTGACAAAATATGATTGGATATATTGTAATATTTACTCTAAGTTTTGCCTGTTAAGGTTATTACTTCTAAAAAGAGACAAACAAAAAAGTCATGAATAATCATATTAAACACTGTCTTTAACGAAACATTGTCAAATAAACACAAGAAATTACTAATAATTATAATATTTCATTGTCTAAATAAATCCTATAATCAATGTTAGTAGAAATAGCAATTATTAAAAGAAAAATTATTCACACTAAATTATTACTTAAGGTACATTATTTTTTTAATATTGCGGTGTTAGACAAGATAACCATAAATATACTATATAATAATTTCCGTGAATTAATTATTTCAAAATAGATGGCATTACTTAATGTAAACTATCACATTTTAACCTTTCATGAAGTTTAGTTAGATGTTGATAAGCTCGATCTTAAACCAGGTTTAACACATTTCTTTTGCTAATAGGCAATCTTTGAAGATGTTAAAGCTACTGAAAATACATAGGTAAAAAATTATGAACTCGAAGACAAATTTAAAAATATAGTAAATTTCTAATAAACATACTCTGATACTCAAATGACGATGGGCTGAGTACATCAGGAAATTTAAAGGGAAACATTATATCTACTTAATTTGATTGAGAATTGTAATTAACTAGCTATCACCAACCAAACTCCACCAGTGAGTAAAAGAAGGAAATAGAATGATAGATGAAAGAAAATATAAGAAAAAAAAATTATATATTATAAACGAGCCTTGCCCAACTAACCTAATGAAGAAGCATTAAAAAAAATAACCAAACTTCACTACATGTGGAATCGAACGTACCACCTTCATGTTCGACAATTGGCTACGTAACAGAGCATTGCTATTTAAAGGTAAATATATACACTGCAGTGGTATCTATCTAAATCATCCCCGGTGAACATTTACATACATTAAAAGTGTTTTATGACAGAAAAGTCATATGTAAATTTAAATATTTCCTAATTGTAATGTTAAGAAAATTATAATTAAACATTATACCTTCATGTTTGAAATAAAAAGCTTTGTATATAGTATGAGTGTATTTTGTTAATATAAGTATATCCTATAATAAAAGCGTTGTCGGCTAAATATTTTAAACTTAATCAAACAACGACACTCGTAAACATTGGACTGTTTTGTCCATTGTTTGCTAATTTTAAAAACCACTGTAACACACAAACAAGTGACACGCTATTTATATTTTACATATATAAGTTGTAGAGACAGATACAAATAAAACCGCAAACAATAGATCACTGAGTTGAATGTAAAATCTTTGGCAAGAAACTTTATATCTATTATAACTTTATGGCCATAGCCGGTAATGTTGGTTAATTTTTGGAACGGAACTTCTTTAGTATATTCTAGAACAATAAGAATAGCTGGTTCGAAGAATGCTACTTGCGAAATTACTGGAAAATTACTGAATTCTATTATTAATTATTCAATATTTTAATTATTATTATTAAATTTACAAGAGACCTATGTCCAGCAGTGGACGTCCATCGGTTGAAATGATGATGATGATGAAATTACTGGGGTAATGAGATTTAATATACCATGTTTTTAGGAGATGAGCACCGACTGATAGAGTGTATATCATACTAGCCGACGCCATATTACTATGACTGCTATGTATTTAACACGGATCTATGGTGGCTAAAAAATGTAAAGCTCACTTAAGGTAAGCCTGCTGTTATTAGCCTGTTCCTACATTGAAATAACTAGAGAATAGAGCGCAAAAAAAAAGTATGTGAAACTCTAAATTCACTTGTAGTGCAACAACCAATTAAGTACTAAACCCTGGAGTAACTCGTTTTACTAAAAACCATATAATTGTTATAAAATAGTAAATAGCACGCACAACAAATATCAAGCGAGTAATAATCCAAGATTATTATCTTATTTATTATATATATAAGAAATATATCATTTGCGAAAAACAAGGATACGTAATATTCTTAATGGTTTTTGAGGCCATTGCTATTTCAAAAACCAGAGGGAACATATCTTAAACTTACTCATATATGAACAATTTCAAGTCCTCGTCATTTTTCTTCTTCCATTTTATTATGTAACAACGGTAATGTTAAATAACTGGTTTAACCGCGGACCAGTTTTGTAGACTTTGTGGTTACACAAGTACAGGCAAGTTAATGGTTCGCCACTAACTGGCGATACGAGAAATGATCGCTGACTCCATCCATTCATACTATAAATTCTTACGTGCATATGTATATTAATAAACCGCAATAGTAAGCCAGTATGAAATAATACATACACCAGAACAAACCTCTGCTTTTGTCCTTTTTTAAAAGTACCATTTACTTCTCAATGAAATTAAATATATTACTTATTTATTAATTTGTAATGGATTTGGTCCAAGATCTTTAATTAAAAAAAATATTACATTTGATCGCATTTCATGCTACTAATATTCAATTGTACTAGAAATTCAAAACAAAATTAAAACTATTATTTTTGCTATACTATCTTTAAATACTCCTTATACGTATCTTCCCTCTGTGTTTTAACTAAATTGCTTTAAAGTACCATCAAAAAAGTAACGATAAAGTTGACCCACAGTGTTGCCTAACTATCCAGGTAGAAAATTGTACCGAATTTTTTACACTACTGTAAACCTTATGGCAACAAAATTTAGTAATAATTCAGTTAGTTTTTCGGTTATTCGTGCGCTGCTGATATACCCATTTCGGACAAAGGAAGCGGTTTAGGATGCTTCACGGTTGCATGGCAAAGGAAGGCATGAAATAAATAAAAAAATTAAAGCCTAAATTCGTGACCCTGCTGCGCGTGATTAAGAATATTTCGGATAATAAACAAAAATTTATAAGTAAAAAGTGCATGGCTTAAAGAATTTGTGTTCGGGATACTAATGTTTATAAATAAAAATATTAATAACATATATATAGACATATTTTTTTGACGTTGCTTTATTCACAAAGTTATTTAGGAATATTAATAATAACTTTGTACCCATCGTGTATTCAGTCATAAAATATAATTCCCAGTATAAATTTCAGTTTACAGCTGTTGACTGTCATCATAAAACAAATAGAAGGTTTCATACCTTAAAAATATGCATGCATCACTGACACCGCAAGCCATAAAATATCACATGAATTTACTACAAAATCATCAAGGATTATTCATATGCTATTTCAAACTTTGATGTTTTAAACGCTGAGAATTATTTCAATGAAACAAGTTAACCTAATTATAGGTACTATCAGGGAACACTGCGAAACGAAGGCACTTTAGTCACGCAAAATAAACACAAATGCTTTCAACATAATTACATACATTAATTCTCTCTTACTGTACACGGGTCAAATAGCCCATTATTAAATAAAACTTTCTCATGATACAATTGAACCGACATTTATGATAACAACATTTATTATGTTGCTATTATAAGTTCTCTGTAAATATATTTTCACATGATAAATAATAATTATTAACATTATTAATTCACATGTTATATATTTTTTCCATAACGTATGCCTTAGTTATAATTTAGATGAATTTGATCAAGTGAATTAATAATCTAAAGATGAAAGTCCTTTTCGTCGTGATCATTTATCGTAATCAATTAATCGAATAACTCTAAAGAAATTTCCTTAAAGACTTACTCATTCTCTAAGGTAAGCTTCAAAAGAAATCAACGAGAGGTTAGCGCGCCGGTACTATTCCATTTCTGTGTAATCACTGTTTTTTATTTGTATGTACAATGTAGTAAATTAAAATAAATACATTAAAATAATCCGTTATTTGTTTAAGTTGATGTTTATATTTCCTTATACATACTATAAAGTGAACGAAAAAATTTTAGTATCGATTGTAATTTTCCAAATATATACATAAGGAAGTTAATTTTTACTACGAAACTTTATTCTGTTTATAATAAATTATATTTACATATTACTAAGTTCTCTATGTACATAATGCCATATATCAGCTATAAAGGATGTCACTCTTAAATTATAAAAGATGTTAAAACCTTACAGCAGCGTTTTCTTTTGGTTAGTACGAGCATTGTAACAAAATCCCACCCATTGTGCCTTCGAAATTTTCGAAATATTTCGTCTAGCAGGTATAAAAGGTATTCTATTATCATTTGAAGAAAAAAATCTTAGTCGCCTCACACAGAAGCTATATATACAAAAATCTATTATAATCATACTTTTTTATAATCATAACAAATTTAACAAAATTTGTCTTAATTATTAATACTTACAATAACATAGCATATATAAAATTTATAATGACATGAAATTTAATCAGCTCAACAAATTGCCCTTTCAGCAATATTTAATATAAAGCAGTGCTTTCTATTTACACCGTCCCATGAATAGGGTGTTCAATGAGAATAAACCTCACTGGCATTATTCAAATTGTTCCCTCGACGTATATTGTGAACATGACCATTGTTCCTTAAAATTAGTCCAACACTTTGGCCTGGTTTAATTAACTTCAGAGCGCTTTGTCAATTATATTTAAAGACACTAGCCTCAATTGGTACAATTGCGTCAGCCATTTTATTACTAACTTTTTACTCTGTAAATTTCCATAAAACTCACTAACATGCTGTTATTAGATTAAAATATACATCAAAATCTTTAAAACTAGTTATGTACAACAATCTCAAAATAACGTATCTTGTCCTAAATAATTTAGTGTTAATAATTTAGTGAATAAAGCAATGTTAAAAAATATATAATTATAACTATGTATATTTTGTTTATAAAAACTAAGTAACTCACACATAGAGTAGCAAAGAAGTACCAGAAATCATGTTTACACGGCGTTATATTAAAATATAAATCTGGACGCCTAAAAAGGTAAGTCTCCTTTAGTAATTTTACAAATACACGAAGTATTTCGCCCGCAAATAGCCCTTTTGAAGGAGCCTTATAAGTAGACAATTAAATAAGCTAAATAAAGACGATGATAGTGACGGTAAGAACAAGAAACTAAAAGACAGTAATTTGTGTATGTACTGGGATACTAATATGCGTTATGGTAAAATGGTTCCGACAAAACAGATCTACCAACTATAAAAAGTTTCTATGTATGGCTCTATTATGTTTTAAAGAATTTTGACTACCGTAGAATGATGGGAGCCAACAAAAGAATTAGGAATAGGTGCGTTGTAATTACGTAAATTATATATATTGCCCACTGCTGAACATAGTCTTCAAAGATCTCCACGCTGCGCTGCCTGCATCCCACGACTTCCCACGATCTTCTCCAGACTGTCTGTCCAACTTGTGGGGGGCCTACCAGCACTGCATTCATGGGCACGCGGCCGCCACTCGACAGACGACCATACTGCCCCATCGGCCGTGAAACTTTCGAACGATCATTGCTACTTTAGGTTTTTTTTATTTTTATAGCCACTCGATTTGATTCATAGCTTATAGCACGTGATATTAATTGTTATATTAACTGCACATAAATTGAAAAATTCATTGGTGCAGACCGTATTCGAACCCGGTACCCTCGACGTGGAAAGCAAGCGTTTAAACCACTAGGCTATCACGGCTGTAGCTACTTTAGATTAGCAATCTTTTGAGTCATTGACTTCAGTTCTTAGGAGAATCTCCTTCTTTCTGCTTCTTCGCGCGGAGAAACTTCGAGCATAGCCCTTTCCATTACCCTTTGTACGAGTTTGAGGTTATTCACAAGGCCCACTAAAAGCAGCCTCGTCTGTCGATTACGCAGATATTTGATTATAATTGACAAAAGCAATACAATAATTTTATAAGTTTTAATTGTAAATTTATAACTAAATTAACAAGAACATTGAAATAAAATTATAAAAAACATTTAAAAAAAATACTAATTTCGGAAGGCCGACGTATTGACAAGCGAAAAACATTAGTTTGGTTTTATACATTTCAATTCAGGTCTTGCTAATTCGAAAATTTGACTGGTTTCACTACCCCCAAGCACAGCTGCATTGGTGCAGAAAAAGTTGATCTATTCATTTTAGGCTATATTATTGTATCTATTTATACCATAAAGTAAATGTTAATATTAATTTATATACGGGGAAGTAACAAAACGTGCAAGGCCGGTCTGATACTAAATAATACTCCATCCAATGACAAGAAGGTTAACGATAATGAGATGAAAGATGATAAGTCTCATTACACTTAGTCTCGTAAGACTTTGACTACATGAAGGTAGTAATAAATAAAGACAACTTTAAAAATTATTTTAAAAAGTATGTTTTATAACTTACTTTTGTATCGTTTGCATTATTTATTTTTAACTATAGTAAAAGTAATTTTCCTTACCAATCGGTAAGCCAACGACCCCACATTGTGTTCCACGCTAAGTAACACAACACTCCTGTATGTGACTGTGGGAAAATGTTAAGGAGTCCGCCACAACTATTCTTTACTTAAAATTTAACGACATGAGAGCTTTCACTAAACCAATTAAGTGTCACAAAATATATACAAAAGCAACGCACATAAAACAATTTAACAATAGAAATAATCTATAAAAGTGTATTATTGAATAGGTTCTTAATGCGTAGAATGCTAAAAGAACACAGAAAGTCCTTTAAGAAGATAAGTTGAGAGAATTATAAGGCGAATGGAATAATAGATAGAAGCAATTACTAACACATCATTTCAAGTGGAAAGAAAAGAAAAAATAAAACAGGAAAGACTTTTTACGTTTGTACATTATTAATAAACTTTATTTTATTACATTACATAATATTTACATTTTCAAACTTTACATTAAGAGCATGAAAAATTTATTGCCACCAAAGTAATCTTTTTCCTTAAATCAAAAAGAAAAGATTTTTTACAATAATATATCCCAAGGAATGGCCTATGGAGGTACAAATTAAAACTTAAAACGCCTACTTTCCAA
>DWLS01000305.1:0-33629 GCA_018246255.1 Pachliopta kotzebuea | reverse complement strand
CTCTGTTTACAGGAGCCGTATGCCATCCCTACATTTATTATTTAAATGTGGGGATGCGAATATTAACACTTGTGTCGGGTATCTATAATTATTGATTTCGTAAACTCGTAACAAGTTGTTGAACCCTAGAAGTGAAAGGGATTATAAATAAGACATACTCTTCCAGTCCACCTTTCAGGATGTGAAGAGGATGAAGTCATATGTGGCTATAAATTACTAAACTTCTAATGGCTTTACTTCTCTAAAAGATTATTAACTTTAATGTAACCAAAATGAGAATACTTTGGCGATTCCTCATTAATTATTCTTCATTTCATCAAGCAGACAAAACAATTTTTTTTTCTCTTACCTCTCCGTCCGATTTGCTTTTTCTGTTTTTATTGTATTAATTCTTTTCTTCTCTTTTCTTAAACTAATCTATCCTTTTACTCCACATTTTCTGTCTTCCATTCTTTTATCGTCTCTCATGAACAAAACAGAATCAAACCAGCAGACCAAACTTTAAAATCTACTCGTTTTAAAGAATTTTTTAGATAATAAATGAAAGCAGGAAGAGCTTTGGTTAAACGTATAGTTATAGTAGGCTATTAAAATTTTATCATACATCGATACACCGTTAACACCCCGAAGAAAAACAACTGCCACTTTATGTGTGTTTATTAAGGGCGAGGCGTACGGCGTCTAATCTTTCGTCACAGTAAACGAGTCATTAAAATCTGCCATCAAAATGGACCACGTCGACTTCAGCTACCAGATCAGGGTACGTCGTGCTGCGAACAGACAGACAAGATTTCTACATAGAATATCAGAGCAATTTATTTTGTAAAGGAAAACATATAACACATGTAGTTTTTATGCTTTTTAAAGAGTATAGAATTAAACTTTTTTGGTGATAAAATTCAATACTTTGAAATTTCTATTACAATAGTCAACCCGTATTTATGTTAAGAAATTCGAGCGTCTATGTCTTGCAACTTTAAAAATAAACTTTTGACAATCTTCTTCTCCAAGGAAGCATCTTTCATGCTGTATTTTTATTCCTATTGTTCATGTATGTATATATTTCTAACCATAATTATCTTTTATATAATTAGATAACTATTTACAGCCTGGACCAATGAATTTTTCAATTTATGTGCAGTTAGTATAATAACTAATATCACGTGGTTTAAGCCATGTATCAAACCACGTAGTCAAAAACAATAATTCAGATATCTTTTATATAAATTTGTATGTATATGTTAAAATTGTTAAAATTATACAGTTTCGTTACATTATTATTTCAATGCTTGTTTGTTATATTATTTATAATTCTTTATTTGTATTACTAGATTATGTCACTAGATAGACACCACTACATATTACATACAGTATTCCACAACAACATTCTTAAACCATTTAATCATAGTTCCTGCAAATTAAATCGAGGTAAAATAATATACAATTCGACATAATTAAAATAACACAACATTCAGTGGACTATAAACACTTTGAAAAAAAATTACTTAAACCAAATGTACATTTATTAACTTTTCTATCTCATTTTATGGTTTCGGAAACTGTCTACCAGTTCCTTGCTAGTTATAAAGGTTATACAAAACACAGCAATAAATAACTAAACTAATATACATTATAATTAAACAATTAACCATTATTAGTAATAAATAGTGGACACAGTTTGGAAATTGGATGCTGAATAAGTGAATTTCTACATTTCAAAGTCACTACTCTAGACAAATCGTCTTTCCCCGGTCATTTGGAAGGAGGTAAATTGTCATCTTTGACTAAAACCAACTTCAGCTAACTTTAATTCTGGAATTGAAATTCTCCATCAATATCTTTGGTCTAGATCAGAGTTCCCCAAACTTTTTTGTGTCGGGTACATGTTTTTCCGTGTTGGGTAGACCCCCTATTTATCTAATATTGATTTCCTGTAAATTTCTAACTGTAGTGAAGTTTAGTGTAAAAACTTAAAGTAAAACACATGTTAATTTACAGATTTATAAATTGAATTTAAATAAAATTTTGTATCTGTTATGTAAAATATACGTAACATTAAATAAACTGTAAATAAAATAACATAAGCAATAAGTCAATATTTTTAGTGAGAAGGATGAACCTGATGCTTTAATAATAAATTATCAACATTTGGCGTTCATTTTGTAAGGGTTAATCTTAAATCTCCTTGGCTAATGCTAAAACTATCGTGGACCACCATTTTCATTTCATGGATCCCCAAATTTTTTTTCGCTGACGTAGACCCTTTGCAGGTTGTCATAGACCACTAGGGGTCGATATATACTACTTTGGAAATCACTGGTCAAGATTATATACGCATATTCTACACGTATAGAGCATGTGTACCTTTCTGCGGTAAGGTGAAAGAGAATTCAGAGTTAAGCTCGCCTTTGTACATAATCTTTTCAATATCGACATATTTTCATATGTGTGTGAATAAATAAATATTTCTGTATTTTGTTTCAAATACAGTGTACGTTGAGGGAACGTGCTTGGAATGGTAAATATTCCTAAGCTCTGTAAAACAAACTGGAGAACGGCTCTACGTAGTGTTTCGTGGGATGGTGTGCAGGGTGTGGGGTGTGGGGTGTGGGATGAGGGGCAGGGCGGGCGCCGCCCAAAATAGCCCGCACGTGCCGCTCGCCGCCGCGGCTGCCCACGCGCACCCAGCATGGCCGCTACCTACGCCTGTGTGTCTCTCATTTACACAGGCAATAATACCACATACACACACAACACTGTGTTCACGCAAATTTCCACCATATACTTCTCCCTATTAGACTAACCTAACCGCATATCTCACACAAACGAACCACTAAGAAATTTCACAGAAATAAAATAGCCTTTGTATGTATAGCAAGAAGAGATATATTCACTTGAACGATGTTTTTTAAATTAAATCAGTTGCGTCGCGGAACCGATCTAATACACTCTATTATAGCACATTGCGAGGCGTGATTGGTAGATATTTTATATGAGCATTAACTATGATTTGATTAAAAGATAGAAAAGGAATAAATAATACAACATTCAACTACACCAGAATAACTATTGAATTGTACTGTTGGTAAGTGTTTCTTACTGGAGACCGTCTAGGTCGGTACCGCAGCTCCTACTTCAGCCGATAAACAGGCAACAATTGAATGGCATTGAAGCTAGTCAAATTACTGGGGTAACGAGACTTAACATCTTATATCTCAAGGCGATTTAATCACCACCGCGTTGTTACAGACAAACGTAACACTGACCATCAGGTGAAAGCTCTACTTGTCCTTTTTGAAAAAAAAAACTTATGTTAAAAGCGAACCAAACAAATATATGAATGAAAATTATAATGTAAGAATCAAATAACTATTTATGAGTATGATTTTATATATTCAACCCTTTCAGTGCTGATCTAATAGATATAGAAGGTAAAAGTTTTTATTTATCAACGGTTCGCGCTGCAAGGGTTAAAAGAAGTCTGTAAACCAATGTTTCCCAACTTCCGTGGTCCCATATCCTACTTTTGAGTAAACATTTTTCTAAGTCCTACCCGGACCTTATGATTTTAATGTAATACCCCTCAAAGATAAAATAAAACTAAAAAATTTAATAAATTATATTAGTGATTTTTCAAAAAAAAAATCATATTGCTGTCCTAAATGACATAATTTCCCCATAGTAGAACCCACCTTTGGAAACACTGCAGTAATGAAATTATTTTTGGACTACTTCTAGAGTTCAGATAATATAAAAGTATTTAAAAAATAACGATCTATTAAATAAGTAAAATATTGGAGATTATTAAAGTATTTTAAAATTAATAAAATTGATGGCTTTGTAAATGATTACAGGGATGCAAGTGGATTTGAATCGTTCGCTCCGAAAATTTATTTAGGGTGGACAGCAGTAGACGTCAATTGTCGAAAATGACGACGTTTCTTATATTACATATGCTTACTAAGTTTACAACATAAGGTTTCCTATTTACGAGAAAAGATAATTCAATTCACCACCCTGTCTGAAGAAGGAGACCAAATCACATGCACGTGTTCGCTGCGAACACTTGCACCGACATTTTTTCGTAAACCTGCATGAATCATACAACCCGTCGACATATTGATAAATAAAACATATTTTTATTCTTTGTTCGGGGCCAGACACGTCATTAGTCGACGTGTGGGATGTATTATACCGGACATCGCTGAATTTTATGTACTAATCTGAGAATTACTTCATATAAAACCGCATATTGAATTTAATTTGAAACAGTACCATTAGTGCTGTGCTGAAGAAGTTAATAAAAACTTACCAATACTGCTACTTAATTTTTACATTAGTGGGACTTAAATCCTTCTATCCAAAGGAAACATTTATGACCATTTATCAACCATACTAGACAAGTGCGTGTACCATGTAAATTAGAAGTTCTTATAATTGTTTTCTTTAGATCATATACCGCTGTGAGTTTCCGACTAATAAACGACCAATGTGCGATCACGGAACTAAATCAAGTTCACTGCTCTCTGCATCGCAGGTACTTGTATTTTCCTGGAGTAGGCACCAGCGGCTCGCAGAGCTCACACACACAAGCTACAAGGTGAGCGTCATGCGCACGTAGTGTCTCTTCAGACATAATGTCTGCACCGGACAATAAATTATTTAAGAAAATTGACACTTATATATATTATATAATCTGTGATAAGCTATAACATTTCAAAGACAATTTTTGGAGAGGAGAAAGAAATAAACTCTGTCTTCACGACTTCCTTCTGTGGTCGTCATTAATACATTATGAGCGGGGTTGCGATCTCTCGCGGGACACAACGCCGCCGCTCCAAGAAGTCTTTCACAATCAATGTTATGTATTTATTTATGCTACAGCGTGATTTTGACATGTTCCATAGTATAAAATATGCTTAATTCATCCGCCATAATGTTAAAACATAATGGCATTTGAGGTTCATTAATTATAATTATACTATTAAAGTAAATAGGATAGGAGGTATAAAGCAGACCTTTTTTGAAGCGTTGGTGTGACTAGAACCGCAATGCTTTTGACTTCAAACCTCTTCGATGCTTTACTATTGGTAGGTGGTAACACAAACATAAGAAGATTAAAATTATTCATAAAGTTAAAAATACTGCTGCAAAATAGTTACTAACTCAAATATAAAAAAAAGCATTGTTTAAATTTTATGTAGTACAATTTTCACCTTTATTTAGGAATTCAGCAAAAGTGTGCTTGATTATTGCTTGGTTTTTAGGTAGTGGAAGTTTCCAAGAAATCTGTGGAATAAACTTTAAGCCTTGTTTGATAAATTATCCCCCGTGTGCATTACAAACATCTGGTCACTGTGCGCATGCGCCGCCTTGGCGCACGCGTCGCGGCGCGAGCGCTTCTAAATATAGCCACGCCTCCCGCCGAGGCGGCGAGAGACCGCCGCTGGAGATTTCCAACATTCTTCCCCTTCATTATTGTTTTTTCTAGGCGGCAACACTGAATAATTCGCATTGTAATACGACGCGACGAACGTCTGCTTTTTAACTTTAATCGAAACACGAACGCGTACTTTCAGAAAGCAATTAGAAGTAATTTATTACCACTAGTTCAAATTGTAATTAAATCATTTACCTGTTGTACACACATATAGCAATTTAAATAACAATTTAAGCGTTCCTTTGAAGAATTGTAACTGTGTTTATCCAATTCAATGCTGTTTATTAATATTGATCTAAATACTAAACATTGTTTATAAATATATAATTTAGATCAAAAATTTAATTTTGAATAAATAACCATTAGTCATCAGAATTCGTAAACTATGCCGTATTTCTTAACCTTCTGGCTTTTTTACGTTCTAGTTAGTCTAAATATTTCATTACAATCCACTGATAGTTACCAGTGCCAGCTCGACCAATCACAGGCGTCTGATTAGTCTCTAGCTAAAGACTAATGTTTGGAATATAAAAATGGGGAGCTTCTTTACAGAGATCTGTTTTTGAAAATATAGATTTTTAACTGAAAAACAGTAAACTTAAAGAAAATAAACTGATTATATTGAATAGTAATATCTAACTTTAGTACTGGTAGTAGGTTTCTCCTGTCGGAGACCGCTTAGGTACGTACCAACGCAAGTCTTAAATCTACTGCCGAATAGTAATGTGCAAATATTACTTGTTCCAGTTTGAAGGGTGCTGTATGCTAGTGATATTACTGGGGTAATGAGACTTTCCTCCTTGCGTCTCAAGGTGACGGGCGCAACGTGGTGTTGTGTATACCATCTTAATTGGCACCACGTAATAAGCAGGCGTATCACTTATCATCAGGTGAACGCCATGCTCGTCGGCTAGTCGAAAAGAAAAAAAACTTTGTATAAACTTTCTTGATACATTTATTCCTGAGCCAACTTTTACTATTCATTAATCTGCTACAACTGACACGGACGATAATTTAAGTCCTTGAAAACGACGGTGACCGTTAACACAAGGAAAAATGGCACCTGCCGCTGCTACGGTAACGGTCATTTTGGTCTGTTATAAAAATGTAATTTATGTTGTTCACGTTAATGAAATGGCCGAAACGATTTGTGCGCCGTGCGCAAAGTAAGCTGAGATCCTTTGGCAGCTGCGTCTCGATTGTGACGCTTCACGTGACTCAGTTGCGGTAATGTTCCTCGGAAAGTATTAGTAACGCGACGAGAAAAAAAAATAACATTTTAGTATCCTAAATAAATGATAGTACTACCGACAGATAGACTTATTATTTTTATTTATCAAATAAGTAAAAGTGAATTTTAAAACATACAACAATCAAAATTGATACAATGTTAGATATCTCTTTATAAGTGAATATCGATATTAGTGATTTACCAGGTATTAATACTATTTGGTCCCATATCCCACTTTTGAGTATTTGGTTCTCTTTCGGATCTTCTGATTTTTATCCAATGCCTCCCAAAATGAAAAAAAAAACTAAAAATCATGTTAGCTAGTCTTTCCTTTTAAGTTTCTATATGCCCCTAAATTACAGAATTACTCGTGAGGCATATTCCCTCTTTGGAAAACTCTGGTCTAGACTGTATTTGTGATAATTACTGTACATAAAAAAAGTTATACCCTCTAATTATATAATAGACCTTAAGGAACAAAAAAAGAGTCGAGAATGTAAGGGCTCCCACACGACAACTCACACGACCCAACCTCTCCTGCTCGAAGTGCACACTGCTAATAAACAAACGAGGTTCTGGATCCTCACCAACTCGCATTGGCCAGCGTGTAGAGATGGCCCAAATCCGTTCATTTTTGGGGAGGTCTATGTCCAGCAGTGGACGTTTAGCATCTGATGATGAAGGCTCAACATCTTAAATGTTAAAGTACCGAATGCAATATAAGCGTCTAAATAGCACAACAAAGTTAACCTCTCCCTTGAAATATAAATATTGCTAGGATCGAAATATTTTAGTTTATTATCAGGATGCAAATATATCTTTTTAATCTACGTGAAATATATTATATATCCCTTCACTAAGTTTTCATTGTAAATATTAGTTAAGTTTAAAATTAATTTTACGATTGCACCTGCTCAATCTGCTATCATTACAAGCGCTGTACTCCGAGTAGTTCCGAACTATATAGATTAAGATAATTCATCTGAAGGGCGTCGGGTGAACAGCCATAAATCTGTTTTGATTATCCAACAGTGAAACTTCGCCTCTCGATTCTTGATTTGATCGACGTAATCGATTTCACTCGTGAAGACCTCACCAGTGAACCAGAAATGTTTCGGATATCATCGATTCATTG
This sequence comes from Pachliopta kotzebuea, assembly GCA_018246255.1. Taxonomy (NCBI): domain Eukaryota; kingdom Metazoa; phylum Arthropoda; class Insecta; order Lepidoptera; family Papilionidae; genus Pachliopta; species Pachliopta kotzebuea. The sequence goes on along the minus strand of DWLS01000305.1, from coordinate 25,823 downwards.
TTCGGTATAAAGAAGATTATGTTAATGTATATTCTAAATCTTTTGATATTATTAACGGGTATTTGTTTTCTTTTGTAGCCTTCGTTTTCGTGTTGTGGGTGAAGGTCCTGTCTTTTCATTTATTTATTATTCTTCTTTTCTTTCTCTCTTTTCCTGTTTTCCCTAAATTGTCTATCCCCTCATTCTACATTTCCTTCTTTCACTATTTCTATATATCCGTATCTTTTGTTATCTTTCAAGTATCAATCCTCTTAATCCAAATTTCGCCACAATTTACATTTTAAGTATTTTTACTATTTCTATGTTTTGACTGGTGGTAGTTAGGTCTCCAGTCGTTTCTACCGCACAACTACTTCATGGTATCAATTGTCATCAGCGATATTTTTCAACCAATACAACATAGGGACCTTCAAGAAAAGAACTTACCACTTCCTCCTTCAAGGTCGGAAACGCAACAGCGACTCTGCGAGTGTTGAGACTATCTATGGGCGTCAGTAATCATGTGTACTGTTCTCTTGTTCGCACACTTTTACTATAAAAAAAATATCTTTAAACAGTAATATGCAAACATTACTGTGTTCCGATTAAAAGGGTTCTGTATGCTAGTGAAATTAATAGGGTATTGTATAATTCCTTATGTCTCAAGACAAGGAGCACAATGCGCTATGGACAACCGTATCACTTAGTGTCAGGTGCTGCTAGTCTCGTTGTGTAAAAAAAATGGTTTTTGTAAAGCAATAAATAAATGTATGTAGAATTAATTGTTACTGTAAATGATTTTCTTGTTAGAAACAATTATTAGAGGCTAGTAATAGCTATAAATTACTGGCGAAAAATGGCTGAAGTGTGCCTCTGTTATGCAATTTCATATAGCTTGGAGTCGTCAATTAAACCCTGGAGCTGGTTGATCCCGGAGAGCGGGTGATTGGGCGCGTTGGCGGTTTGCCAAGCGGCGTCTTTGGCCGCCAGCCAAATCGGGAGCGAACAGAGGAAAAAATGGCCGTCGCGCATCTTTGATATGCGTCAGAGGCGCGCGCGCAGCCGCTGCATGATTTTAATGAAATGTGGTTTTCATGGAGCGAAAACTGATTTTCATCTGACAAGAAACATTATTTTATTTATTTATTTTATTAGAATATTACTAAACATCTCTAAATTTACGTTATATATAACTTTTAAGAGACTATTGCAAATTATATAAACCTTACACATCCGCGTGCGACTTCAATTTATAAAGCTTAAGCACTTTTACAATGTTCGTTTATTCATACCTGGAGTATAATAAGAAAAATAAATTAAAAACTGTAACTACATACTCGTTGTTCAGGAGCAAGAAGTTAAGTCTTCAGTACAACTTTTTTTATTAGATGAAGTAATAAGTCGTTTATATAATAATAGTGATACGACTGCTGAACATCATATTGTTGCTAGTTACAATGATAAACACTGCGCTAAGAGACAAGATGACAAAACTCGTTAAGGCAGTACTCAATAGGTACAATATCATTTGAACCAGAACACAATAATCATAATCATCAGCCGATAAACGCTTACTGCTGATTTCCTCAAAGATCTCCATTCCGATTAGTCCTGCAAATCACAGAACAAAGTAATGTATACGACTACTGGTTTGTCAGTCTCCGGAAAAGAACTACTATCAGTAAAACCTTCACTAATATCTTACCTTCCTTGGCGTGCGTCCGTGCAGAATAGGATCTCTATGTCAACATAATGGCTGCTACTACTACTTATAAATAACAAAAACAGGAACTTTAAGTACTAAATATTTTTTTTTGGATCTTGAATCCAATTTAGGTTTAATCATCTGCTAAAAGCGGTAGAGACTTGATCGTGATAAGAAGCAATATAGAACAAAACAGACTCATTCTAAGTGAAAATGTCTAGAGAAGTCTCCGACGAAAATAAAAACGTTGTAGTTCATTATATATACCTCTGAACTAGTTTCTGAAATGCAACACTCGCCGATAGACGACTCTTGCGCAAGTAACAAAGCACTGCAGTAAATATTCACGAGAAACGAAAAACTTCCACGTGCCATTAATCTTTCTGCAGTGTGAAAATTTCAGGCGGTTGTATTATTTACAATAACATAAACATTTTATGTAGCAATTTATAAAGAGGTCGTGTACCGAAGTGTTAAATTTTTTAAATAAGGAAAAGATTTAAAACCTTGCCCTGTTTGCTTGATTTAAGTCAATTAGATTAACCCAGCTATATAATTAAATACTACATCGCCATAGTTGATCTTCATCAGTCGATAGACGTCCACTGCTGGACAGGCCTCCCATAATAGTTTGAAAGTGGTTTAAACGCCAGTCTTCTACGCTGAAGGTACAGGGTTCGTATCCGCCCAGCACTAACGAAATTTTTCGATTTATATGCAGTTAGTATAACAACTAATATCACGTGCTCTAAGCCATGTATTATATGACGTGGTTATAAGAAAAAAATAGTAGGTAGGAAAGTATGCAGTATAAGTATGAGAAAAGAAGAAACTATAAAGTAATAAATAAAATTATATAAACGAACTTTGTCCAACACTGACCGACTGAAGGGAAGGGGAATGAGTTATCTTTATGCTATTATGATTTTATGCTGTGGATATCCCCAGTATAGTAGTAAGAACACCCAGTAAACTAGTAAGAACAGCAAAGAAGTGGAACAACTTGCCAGCGTCAGTGTTCCATCATACGATGTGGGCATCTTCAAGAAATAGTGAATAGGTACTTATAAGGTTAATGCACTTTACCACCATAGACCACATCACCACTTAACACCAGGTGGGATCGTGGTCAAGCATTAACCTTTGCTTCATTAAAAAATAGTGACGAATTTGAGCCGTCTCCCACCGCGCTGGTGGATTACTGGTGGTAAGTTTCTTTTACAGAAAACCATCAAGGTTGGTACCACCGCATGTTCTATTTCTACCGCCAAATAGTAATGTGTTCCGGTTTGAATGGTGCTGTAGGCTAGTGAAATTACTGGGGTAACGAGACTTAACACCTTATATTTCAAGGCGACGAGCGCAGTGTGGTGCAGTGTATACCAACTTAACTAGCGCCACGTTGTTATGGTCAAGCGTTTCATTTACCATCAGGTGAACGTCTTGCTCGTTTTGAAGCTCGTAGTTCAATGAGGATTGGTGGAGATTGGCCAATGTTGTTGTTTCTTATGAATTTGCTTGTTTATATCATAGGTCAAAATTACTGGTTTTCATTTTAATAACATTGTTGTTTTTTTTTTCTTATCGGTTAAATTATGAATTTCGTTCAATTAAGAACGTATTTTATTACGGAACTTTTATCCATATCATACAAATCAATTACTTAAATGGGATAATTGGACATTGGACGAATGTACTTTGATTATAAATATAATGATTTTTAATACGATATAATCGATCCGCTTCTTTCAAAGCATAATGTATGAAATAAAATTGATATCTTTAAATAATAATATCGAGTGTTATTGGATATTATAATATTTATATAGAAAGGAATAATTCCAGGAGGAATACAGCAGCTTCTGAAGACTTACCAAGGTATAGATTGTGGAGATTGTAGCAATTAATTAATTATAAAGCAGAGGATAATTTTTATTATTTTTCTCATTCTATGTACAGAGCTGTTTTAACGATAGAGTTTACACGAGAATGTTATTATACGTACAAACACTGAAAATGTATGTATTTGTATGGCAGCGGCTAGAATAGGGCGAGTTGCCTGTTGCTTGTTGGATGATCGCCAGGTCGCTTTGCAAAGCGGTCGTAGTTGTTTTTTTTTTCATTATTACAGTGACAAATTTAAAATGAAATGAATATATACGTTTATGTTTTTATAGATTATCAAATAGTAATCAATGCTTTGTTTAATTTTAATTCCTCCGTGGCAAAGGGTCTAACCCAGTGTTTTCCAACCTTCTTGAGCTCATGTCCCTCGTTTGCCTCCTGAACCTTGTGATTTTTATTTAATACCCTACTAAAACAAAAAAAAACTACAAAATGTATTATAGAATACATGGTAATATGTATTAGCTATTTTTCTTAAAAGTTTCAGATTGCCTCGCTCTTTGAAACACTAGTTTAATCGGTCTAGTTTTTCAAATCCATCTAACTCATATCTATCTGCCGCTATAACAGCTGCTGCGATTTGAATGATAATAAGAATTGAGCTGATAAGTTAATGGACTGCCGACTGAAGATGATGATGATGAAGTAAATTGATCTTGGCAGTAATAAAAAAAGTTGTTGCCCTTTTCTTCCATAGTCATTGTTTACGACATGCCAACGCACGGTAGCGGTAATAATATAACAAAGGGAACTTTTACAATTACTTCTTCTTCTTTCTATATTCACTGTCAAGCATAAAAAAATATTAATAAGCGTTTAATTAAAATATGAAAAATTAACTTAACATTTTACTTATTTTCTTGTTAGCAAAGCGGATATTTTCCAACGGCAAAGCGTCTTTCTAATCGGATTAAAGAGATCTGAAGGATTGTTATAAAAGGGTCTACTTTTGTTTCAGAAATACGGTGATTTATGATATTTGTGGTTTGTTTGAAATGGGAAATATTCTAAAAATATTCTCCAAAATCATGACAGACAAAACAGAATTACCCAAAAAAATATGTATCTCGTCTTAAAGTAGCGATGTCCGGTTTCGAAAGTAAGAACCGACTTATTGCATGTTCTGGTCTTATAAAATAATGATAATGAATGTAGAAAGGAGAGGAAAGGGTAAAATAATATCTTAATGATGTCAGATAAAAGATAATGTATAAAATAATTGCATTTTACTCGTAAATTTTGATAATAAACTTGTTTAACAATACAATTACATGAATCCATTTACAATACTTGTAGATAATGTGTTTGATTTATATATTATTATTGTATTACTTTTTAAGTTAAACTTTCTGCTATTATTACATTATTTTAAATATTAAAAAGACAAAGTTAGAAACTAAGATGAAGTAGATATTTACCAGTGTATGAAATTATTAAAAATTATATATTTTTTTAAAGTGACGAGACGAGCAAGGCGTAATAGTAAGTTATACGCTTGCCCATAACAATTGGTTGGTTAAGGTGGTACACAGAGCACCATCATGGTAAGTCTTGTTACCCCAGTAATTTTAGTAGCTGCAACCTTTCAAACCGAAACAGTAATTTTTATATAGTACTGTTTATTAGCTGCAACAGGAGCTGCAGACCTACTTAGACAGTCTCCAGCAAGAGCGACCTTTCGCCATTATATATGTGTTAGTGATTATTGTAAATAAACTTATTTAAAAAAAAATTGTTAATGCTCTTAAGAATAATCATTACTGCATATAGACTAGGTCAGAATAAAATTTACGAGGAAAAAATAAATAAATTTCGAGTAGTATAGCATCAATATAGCTTTGTCTTCATAAAATATAATACGTTCGCCGATTACGAATTTTATTAGAGACTCTCAAAGGAGCGCTGGAGCTGGCGCGGAGCCAATATGCGGTGTAGAGTGGTGAAAATCACATGTGTCTGTTCTGAATATGTACAGTCAACAGCCCGTAGACGTTTCATGTTTATTGAATAAGCCTTTTCCATATTTACATACGAGCAAATATCGCAAAAACTCTAGAACACTTTTACTCTGTATTACCGGATTGCAACTGTAAAAGATACTAATGCGCTGACTTAAATTTTCCGTAACGCTTGTAGCTTTTAAACCGGAAGAACTGCATGAATATATTTTAAATAAAATGAAGTACAGAATCAGGAGATGAGAAATCCGAAATAAAAAGTTTATAGCTCTTCAGGTTAAGTAGATATAAAAGGAAGTTAACACTGTAGAAGGAAGGTAAGAAATATCACTGACTATCGATTTCATGACTATTATGTCCAAACCATGAAAATAGCCCTTCGGTAATTCCCGCACATTCTGATCTTATAAATTAATACGAACATTGATAATAAGACGATTCTGCGTCGTTTCCGTTTCCGGTGTTAGATCATTAATAATAGCTTGTTAATACGTCATTTTATTTGTCCATACAGATAAACAAGTACAGATTCAGCCAATTAATATATTAATAATATTATAAACATATATAAAACAGTACATTTTGCCTCGAGTTTGTTTTCAAATATGTAATATTTTTCATAAACATATAATAAGAGTAAAACTTTAAGTAGTTAGAGAGTTTGTTGGAAAAAACTAACAAAATTTCCATATTGTTTTATAAACTAAAACTTTAAATACACTCATGAATATACTACATTATATACATAAACAATTATAGAACGTATAGGTATAAAAAATTAGTGGTTACGTTGTTTTTTTATTATTTTTTTATATTGGATTAGTAAACAAATGTAATGATAACGAGGCAAAGTTTCATATATACTTTGAAGGTTTCAACAAAGCGATCGGATTAACGATGGCTGGATTACTGTAATTGGAAATAAAACTAACTACCACTACGTTGTTTTTTCTACTAAGTTTATTCTTTTCAATATAATAAACTATTATTGTAATTAAATACACATTAGGAAGTCTTTCTAATGTTATAACCAGCGTCCTGGATAAAAGTCTTTGACTCTCCCTTGAGGGAAAAGGCTTTAAATCCTACAATTTGGAAATATTAAGAGGACTATTTATTTATTGATGATATTGTTATACATTCTTTAAGCTTCTTTATGCGTCTTTTAACTATTTTGTACTATAATTCATCGTTATTAAACACGCGGTATGTTTATTAATGTTTTTACTAGTATGTAATAGAACCTGTACTCGAGTAATCAATAAACTTCATAAGGTAGACATTCAAAGTTATTAACTAAATAATTTAATAAGGCAGTTTTATTTAAATATGTCTTTTGACATGACATGCATTCAGCCATTAGTGATAAAGAAGGCCAAATAAACCTAAAAATTATAGATTATTAATGAATCTATTCAAAGTATCTTTTTGTATAAGAAGACATTAGGAACTCACGAATAAAATTAATAATATAAACATTACACCGATCTAATGTCAATACACAAAATCTTATGTTTATAGAATAAATATTGATTTTAGAAAAATCAAGATTCTCTGTTAGGCTCCATAGAGTAATAAATTCCTTTTAATGTGTAATTGGGAAGCAATATTTATGCAAAAAGAGTACGTAGTTTATGAGATCATTTGGTAGATGATAACTCTTAGATATTATTGTTTGTTTAAAATCGTTTACTTTGTGTATTTTTTTTTGTTTGAAATAGAGTTCCAAAAAAATATAAACATCCTTGAATTTTCCTCACAGATGATGATTCATAACCAACATAGTTTGATAACAAAATATTAAATGATTAAAAATGTCTGTACAAATCGATTGATAATATTTGACTTTAAGGCTGTGATAGTGATGATCAGATTTCTGATTATATTGTTTTATTTGTTTATATATAAGTATATAATTATGCTGATTTGAGGTAATTTGAGTTTATTTCGAAACGGAGTGTACTGGTAAGAGACGATGACCTCGAATGCAAGTCTAGCCAAATGCCGGCGTGCCGATCTTGCGTTACGTCTTCGCCGATATGTTTTCAACTCAATCTCTTTGTGTAGCAATCGGTGAGCAAATTCATTTTGAATATATCAAATCAATAACTGTCAATGTGTTTATTTAAAAACGCTCAAATTTCTTTAAATATTACCATTATTATTTATTGAAACTAAATTGTAGCACCTTATGACGGAAGATATCGTAATACACTTGGTACGTCGGCATGTATAAAATTAAGATTCATTAAATTAGTACTAATAAATATAAACGTATTATAAAAAAATTCAAAATTTGGTTCTAGTTTGGAATCAAATCCCAAATTTGTAATAAAATGAATTACTTAATATAGTTTGCTACGATTCATCTCGTTAGTCAAAGTCTGAAAACTTCACCTAAAAGGTAATATCATCATTATTTACTGGTAGTAAGTCTTTGTTTCCGATAACCGTTTACATAGGTACAACTTTAGCTCTCATTCTTTCCACAAAACAGTAGTATACATACATTACTGGTAAGAAGTTGTGTTCTGGTTTAAAGGGCGTTGTAAGTAATGAAAGTACTAGGGTATCGATACATGAAGTCTTAAGACGAGTGTAATAAGGAGTAGTGTAATGCAAACATATAACTTACTATTAGGTGAACGTTTTATATTACAGTCGTCATGTTGGATAATAAAATGACCTAAAAACTAATTATAGGAAAATCTCGTGAAACAAAATGAGATGCACTGATATTCAAATAGAGTGTTTCAAGTCACATCACATAAGTATATTATATATCTATAAATATATTATAATCACCTAATTATAATAATAAAATTTATTTATTTGTCAACTAAATTAATAAATAATTATCGTATTAATAAAGTGATTAATATTTATTAAGAAACTTGTAATAATATTCCGCAATAAGCGTAACGTCTTCTGCAATAATATTTATCCCTTCTCTGCCAAAAGCGTGATGTGGGCGTCTATAATACTAACGTCTCTTTAATTTGGCTTATATTGGATTATCGCATAGCTCACTCACACAAAAAGGGTTTAAGGGGTCGTAAACAACTCACAGAACCCAAGCTAATCTCACCTACTTGTAGTGCACCCTATTAATCAACAAACGAGACCCTGGCTACGCACCAACCTGTATTGGGACAGCGTGGTGTGAGATGGTCCAAATCCCCTCATCATTGGGTAAGGCCAATGTCCAGCAGTGGACATCTGTCGACTGATTGTGATAGCTCGTTTTTTTTCAGTTTCTATTAAATACAAACGGAACAATTTTTCCTTTAAATCTTTTCCTGAAATCTGTTTAGCAGTAGAAAATAACGAAGAGCATATACACAAAAAAATGTTTTGCGGAAATAATATAATTTTGGCCTACAGATCAAGATATGAGACAAGGAGATTTTTATTAAAAATAAAATAAGACTCGCGAAAGATTAAAGATGACTTATGAAAAAAAAAATCATTTTCAGTACGATGAATACAATTGACGAGTAGACCAAATACTAGGTGAAGATGGCAAAGATATTGTTAGATATTGCGGCATTGAACCAGAGGCAGGAATTCGATTAGAAAAGCCTATGTTCAATTATGGACATTGAAACTATGATGAACTGGAAAATATTTACGTCTATGAGAACCATTACGTTTCCTTTTTACCATTTATAATATGATATACAAGTACACCGGTAGTATAGTCTGGCAGGTTCAGATAATTGAAAAATGGAGTCAAAATGTTTTTAACAAGCTAAGAGTTGACACCAATGGTGTCATTTGGGATATTATCTATATTGTGAACTAAGCATAACACCGAAAATCGCAATGTTCGACATTGAACGATTATCTCGTATCCACAGATAAGTGTTTAGTAAACATTAATAACATATTTGGTTAATATATTATAAATTGTTCAAAAACTAGAACTTTACGTCCCACTGCTTAGATCCGAGGCCTACTCTCATATTAATTATACATCTCTGTCTCGGAAGACCGTCAAGATACTTACCACAGTAGATACTAATTCTACTGCCAAATACTGTGGTCTAACGTTACTGTGTTCTGGATTGAAGAATGCTGTCATCATAATCATCATTTTCAACATCATACGGCTGGCCACTGTTACGCACAGACCTCTCCCAAGGAACGCCATTCAGCCCGATCTTCGGCTATACACATCCAGTTGCAGCCAAGCCGCCTTACGCATATCATCGCTTCTTCTAAAATGGTGCTGTAGGTTAGTGAAATTACTGGGGTAACGAGACTTAAGGTGCTGTGTCTTTACTATCTTAATTAGCGCCTCGTTATTATGAGAGAGCGTATTACTTACAATCAGGTGAACGCCTTGCTCGCCTCGACGCTTCAAAAGCGTGTGTAAAAATACAATGTGTAGTAGCTAGTTTGGCGATTGGAGCAGGAAACCGATTTGTCACTTATTTTTCCGTAATAAATAACACCGTAGCCAGAGAAGCGAAGCAAATGAAATGTAACCTTTCGCGCTGACCGACACGTAGCGCCCGGACACCGGTGACTAAGGCGCTGGCGTTGGGCCAGTATCTCGACCTATATACCGCCGTCGTATCTTCCTACTAGAACCCCGGAGCCGCCTGACAATCGAATTGGGTTATCCCTTTTTATTTTATTGCTTTATATGGCATTCCGGTGGTTAAGTGTCAATTCGTATGGATTCACTTAAAAATATTTTCATCAATCAAAACATTCACAGACTTCATTTACCCGTACTTTGAAACCGATAAAGCTGTAAAATTAGTCAAAAAGACTAAGCGCTTAAACATTATTAAAACATATATAAATAACAAAATCCGTAAGACCTACATATCTAGTAGGAATATATAATACACTGACACTTACAGTATCAATATATTACTGTGTTCCCGTTTGGATGCTGTTGTAGCTAGTGAAATGAATACGAACACATTGTGTTGCCAGTATACAATATACATCATCGTAACAATCCGCATCAGTTGCCTTCGCACATTTAAGAGATCATTAAAGTATCGTATGATACAAGTGGTGATGGTTTATCCCCTTCTGAGCCTCATCTCCCGGTGAAAGAAAACATCGTGAGTAAATTGGCATGTTCCAAGAAAAACAGCATTCGAGGACATGCGCCATCCGCCTTCTAACGTGACCATGTTGGCCAAGGGAGGGCTAAATAATTTTGATTCTCGTTATCAGAGATCTGAATACCGAGAAGTAGAAACATTTTTTTTTAATAAAAAGATATATTTATCTAGAAAGACCCCCACTAAGAGGACAGACGATGTAAAGAATCGCAGGGAATCGTTGGATTCAGACAGCACAGGATCATATTTTGTGGAATACATTACAAGAGATGAGAGTCCAGTAGTGGAGGTCCATCGGTTGAAATGATGATGATGAGGATAGTATTAAGCTAAAATTTAATAGACATATTTTGTAAAAACTATAAAATATATGTAAAATTTACAGTAAAACTATAGTAGAAAAGGGTTGTCGAAATTAAGAAGGAAATGGGTATGTGTTTAATAATTTAAGAAATTGAGTTGGCCTGAAAACTTTGTTTTCAGTGTGTACAATACGATGTGGGTAGCTACAGTCGTTAACATGAAAAACTAGATGGCGTCACTGGCGTGTGGGCGGGGCGACGCGCGCACGCAGCTTACCAGCGCCCTGCGTACAGTCCACACAACAACTGTCCCATTTTTAACTCACAATAATAGGAGTACCCAATTCTATACATTTTTTTTATGTATAACAAAACTAAATTTTACAGATCATTTAATTTTTTAATAGATTAACACTTGTCATCCATTTCACGGTGTTAAATGATAATAAAACTGGACATTAAAGCTATCTCGCTCAGAATGTTTTGGCTCTAACACGTACAGAAGAAACAGCGATATTTTTATATAACAATAGTTTTAATGTATATGTATATTTATATCAATGTTTTTATTTACATTATTATTAACTCTCCTTTTTTTCTTCTTGCCCCCGATTGTTTTATTAGTTCACTTTACATCCTAAAATGTTGACTAAAAGAATGCATTGTGGCATTATGTCCACCTTTTTGTTTACTGTAACTTTCTTAAATATATTTCATTTCTTTTGTTTTGTTTCTGCAAAAAAGTGTAAATAAATAAATAAAATGTTATAACGGCAGTTATGTTATCATAAGAGGAAGACCGACAATGAACAAAGGAATCAATTACTGATAAACTGAACTAGGAACCCGTTATACTCGGATAACAGATCCATTAATCACATATAGTTTAATAACTAGCCGTAAGGACCCATTGTATAACCTTAGTATATAAGAAGCTTGTATTACCAAATAAAATCAGTTCTCTCTCAGTTTTTATTAACTTAACATCATAGATTGGGGCAGTAGTTACAAGCATGTAGTTTTTAAAAACTCTTCCACCCGATGGCTCAAGCTAACTCGGCAGATTTACAATTGTGGGGTCCGATTGTGATAGTTGTTTGTTTTTCTTGATTAAAAAAATAAAACGGTCTCTTGTTAGTTAGTTGGTAACAGAAAGTTAACTATTTATAAATATTAAAAGGAAACGAAACTCAGTGTTTTACAGAGTTTAAGATTTTTTTTTAAATAATATAAACACAAGTCCAGGGTGATAGGCATCATAACTGATATATTATATGCTATGTCTTGACCTTTGTGTTTTTAATCGATTATATGGATATGTTTTTGGTTACACTACGTTTAGATTTCAACAACTGACATGTTTAGTACGTTTTAAATGTTGAAATTTTTGGGTGCAGCTATAAATGTATGGAAACTAAGGCGAAATAATATCTATCAATAATGATTTCTTAGTTTTAGCGCACATTACACGTTTAACGAAACTAAATGTTACGTATTGCATCACGTTAAATTAACTCTATATTATATGACTTTGCGAGTGGTTTACAGGAACCATTGTTACCTGTGGACTGAAGTGACAGATATCCTAACGTCAAAGAATGCTGACAACTTTTTGAATATTGTTTATCAGCCTATAAATACGTACATATGCAGAATGTGCTAATTGTGTATTTAAGCCTTCTGAAAGTATGCTTGGTATTTGACTTTTATAATATAAGGGAAGTGCTAGTATCCGTCGATCTTTGCTATTGAAATGAGGATGTAATTAATCAATGTATAATAATATGTATTCAGTTTAAATATGCCAAATGTTTTTTCGTTTTTCTTTGCAAGTGTATTGTAACTGCGCCAGCGCACGCCATGTACGGCGCGCACCGCGCCTCCCCCCGCGCCTGCCTCTCACCGCCCGCCGTGCCAACGTCTTTGGCACACATTTCGTCATAGATTACACTAAATAACCATTCCAATATTCCAATTTTATGCATATAATTAACTACACGTCCTTTTAAACTCCAGTTTAATACCGCATTATGAAATTACTTTATTTATTGGTCGTCTATTGCCAGGAATCGCTAACGTAGAGACCACCGCTGCTCCTATTTCTGCCGACAAATAGTAATGTGCAAACATTACTGTGTTCCGTTTTAAAGTTTGAGCTAGTGAAACTACTGGGATAACGAGAATTAATATATGCCTTAAGGCGACGAGCGCAATGTAGTGTATGGTATACCATCTTAACCAAATCCACATTGTTATGGGCAAGTTTACCACCAAGTGAACGCCTGTCTCATCTCGTCGTGTAGTTAAATAAAATAAACTACTTGAGATACAAAAAGAGCCAAAAAATTGTTATCACTATACATTTTCTCTTAATGATTGCTCTCATTGGAATTATGTGGTACTGAAAAGCAATGAGGGTAGAAGCCAATGGACTGTGGTATACGATCGTAACAGTTTTGGAGCGGAGAGCCGTTACAGCCTAATGGTTTGGACGCCTGCCTTTAATGTTGAGGATACGGAGTACGAATCTGGCATGCACCAATGAGGTTTTAAATTAATGTGCAGTATATCAACTAATAATCACGTGATTTAAGCCATTTATCAAATCGCGTGGCTATAAAAAAACAGTTTTGGAGTGAGACCATGTTGTTGTGCCTACCTTCGCGTCTGGCCGGGTGTCACTCGTCGGCCCCGGGCTTTATTTGTTTACGCGGCCGCCGCAATGTATTTGTTATTTCTCACCGTGTAGTAGTGACTTGGCCGGCTTGATGTTGATTCGTAAAACTTTCAAGCCTTGTACTAAATTGCCATTGAACTTTTAGTTCTCCCTTGGCTATATAATATATTAGAAAGAAGGAATATACTCTACTCGCTTACCCCCCACAAATGTTGACCCGACAATGTATATTTTTAGTATGGTCTGTGTAAATAGTTCGTTTACAAAAGCGGAAGGATTTTTATATTTATCGGTCTTATTGTTCTGTAACAATTTGTTATACACTTATAAATACAGGAATATACATTGTTAATTGACTGTTAAGATCATTTGTATAAACAATAATTATGTCCTATTTCGCATTTCTGATTAACTTTCTTTTAATACTTAATACTAAGCATTATTTCTAAGATATTTATTACAAAGTCAAAAGGAACTGAAGAAAATTTTGAATTTTTAGATGAAAATCGGAACGGTTTTTTTTACTGTAAAATAACAAGTTTTACTACCAACAATGTTTATGCCAGAAAACCGAAACGCTCACCGTTGATACATCCGCCGTTGCTCCCGATTGCTTGATAGTTTACATTAAACAGTACTATCACTGTTTCTACACGGTTCTGGGTTAGCAATGAACCCATTTCTGTGTTGCCACAACAACATTAATTTCTTTAAATCCAATAAAAAATCCAGCACAACCTTTTTACCTAATTAAATGTCAATACACGTGATCTCATTAAAATCCTTATCTCAATTGGTATATCGAACGATCATAACATTTCCCTTTGATCTTGAAGATTAATCTTTCCGAGGGATATTTCTCTTTGTTGATTATACATAAAATATATATCAAATTTAATTATTGACGGAAAATGAAGAGTCTGTTTAACGTATTTTTCCGGCAACGTATAAATTTATAAGGAATTAATTTAAGGTTTCGTTATTGGATATTAGACATAATAATTAATGTTGAGTACATTTTGTAGTTGTATATTGTTTAAAATGTAAATATTATCATCTTAATAAGGATGTCCACTGTTGGACATAAGTTTGAGTGTGTTATACAGGGACGGAGGGGAATTTTCTAGAGCATGCGCCGGCGCCGAATGAAATATGATCCGCGCGCGCGCATACCCTATACGGCAGTAGTGACTAACGCTGACCAATCACCGACTAGAGATTTCCCACCCAGTTAATAAAGTGATAAGCTTACTACACTCCCATTTTGATATTATCCAGTAAACTGTATTTATTTACCAAACGAAAAGGTTTTCAGAGGACCGGTGAAGACGAACTATTTGGAATCATTAAATTAGGTTGTCTTATCTGTATTTACTGATTTCTATATACATATGTATATATCCATTTATGTATTTTAATTTATTTGTATATAAATTTACCTTCATTTGTTTCATTTTATACTTAGTGTTTATGTATGAATGTATAAATAGTTATCACTAATCTTAAATTCAACTTTCACACTTCACTTACCACAGCATCTCCTTCCTCCTACTGGACGCTAATTTTAGGTGTATCGGAAAAGTTTATAAATAAAAAATGAACATAAATTTTTAAATTATATCTGTTAATACAGCTTTTTGCTATCAATTCTCTTTAAGTGTATATTGTCATATTTAAAAATATCAAGTACAGTCATGTGGATACAGGTAATTAATAAAATGATAAAATTCATCTTCAACCGATAGACGTCCAAACCTGGACATAGGTTATCCCAATAGAGTGGGAATTTGGGCCGTCTTCGCCACGCTGGTCCAATGCGGGTTAATGGGGTGCCAGAGCATAGGACCCTTTACACCTCTTAAATAATAAAATAAATTTTATGAAAATAGCGTAATGAGAACAAGTGATTTCATAACGTTATGACACTCAAGAACTGAAGTGGTTATAACCAGAAAGGCTTACGGCGTAAGTCAAATTATACCTAATAAGATATAATTAATAAAAGCTCTAATGAGTGAAGAATATAATAAAAATTATTATACATGTTTTACTTATAATTAAAAGAGGTTGGTGTACTAATAACATTTCTAAACTAAAATTAAAATTTAGATAGTATTAACTATTTTTGATCGTTACAGTTTGAATTGCGGTATCAGTAAACAATTAAGCGCAATGATATACAAGTATATGAATTACTCTAGAGCTTTATGGAGTTGGGCTTACCGAAAAGCTCTCCACGTCCACCCTATCCACTTATCTCCCCGGGCCAGCCCACTTGTTGATCGGGCGCTCAAGAACTCTCGGAGCAATCTCGTAAGTAATCCGGGGCGCTTCTGTATTTCCATGTAATCTATACGTAAGTACAATTTTCTTACTGTAATATTGATTGATGTAAGTTAAACATCTGTAATTTATTACGAGCCTTGTGAACAGTAAGATTTAGTATTATTTATACAAGAAAAGTTATTTCATATATCATATGGAAGAGGAGTTAAGGATTTTTAATAAATTTTAACTGGTTGTAGGTCTCTATTCATTTATAACATTACCACCGAGTGGGTTTTAGTGGGTATGAATTCTAAATAACCCTGACTTCCCCTCAAAAGCAGGATATATTTTGAAGATTTCCCCCGAGATAAAAAGAAAAAAGGTCTCTGTTGCCGGAGATCGTCTAGGTAAATACCATCGTAGCTCCTATTTTTACCGCCAAATAGTAATGTGCAAACATAACTGTACTCTGGTTTGAAAGGTGGGAAAATTACTGGGGTAATAAGACTTTATACCTTATATATTTGATTTGTATACCAATTTAACTAGCGCCGCGTTGAGTATGAGTAAGTGTATCACTTGCCATCAAGTGAACATCTTGAATCAACAAAACATATGCTGGACTTAATTAGATTAGGAATGTAAGGGGTCCCACACAACAACTAAATAATCAAATGAATACTCTTATTTTTTCTATTAACATTCAGTTTGTTTAAAAAAATTACTATTTAATATTCCTTTTACGAAGTTCACTACTTCCTTAGTTAACAATCGCTTTAACCTTGTAAAGTATTTACTATTCTATGAAATTTTAATCTGTGGTAATATCAACTGTTGTTTGTTATAGGTATAGAATGAAAGGGGTTCCACACAACACCTCACGGGACCCAAGCAAACCTCACCTAGTCGCAGTGCACCCTGCTAATCGGCAGACCAGACTCTGGCTCCCCACCAAGTCGCATTGGGCCAGCGTGGTGGAATACAGCACAAATCCTCCACTATTTGAGGAGGCCAATATCTAGCAGAGGAAGTCTATTAGCTGATGAAGAAGAACGCCTTGCTCGTAACGTAGTTAAAAAAATTACTTATACCATTGTACTAAAAGTTAAGATAATATACAAATAAGTTATTTGTTAAACAAAACTTAAACAATTAAAAATAAATATACTAGCACTGGTAAAGCAATGTGATCGTTTCATTATAAATAAAAAATTACTACGAAATTACAATTACCGCGTTGATCGCCAATTTTATAATATAGTAGGACCTTCGAATTACGTTTAAAGTATGCTCCAATTAGTTGTCCTCGTAATTTTTTTTTTATGGTGAAACCTGTTGTAGGGACTGTATATCGCAATTACTTAGGTAAAGGGCCGAAGCATGCGTAACTTATCTAGGGTACGGAGGAAATTGTTATTAAACAGTTGTAAACCTATCGTTGGAAATCTTGATTGAGGTCAGATTCTACTAAAACACATCATGTGGTCTAATTCTTTATTATTTATACGAAACGAAGGAGGTCCATTTGAATTTGTAACAGTGACAAGGAGGTCATTTGTTATCAACCTTATTACCGTTCGTGTCACTTTTACAACAAAAACAAAAAGGAAACAAATGTCGAAACCTTTTTGAGGATTGACTGTTAACATATATAAACAGATACATGTTAAACATTCTATATTTACCGTTTTGTTTCAAGGGTTAAAGCTAGTTTCATATCAAACAAATTCTTTTTAATAACAAAATTTCGAAGACTTTAAAGTGTAATTATGTACTATGATTATTGCGAACTTTATCTGTTATTTTTTATAACATTTTTTTTATTTATTTAACATAAACTTTAATTATTTATAAATAATCTTTAACTATGTTTAACCGTTATTGCAAAAATATATTATATAAATCGTCATATAAACGTTTGTGGTTAATTAAAAGTAAAAACGTAAATTTCTGTATTTTACTGATTTAATAAATTTGAAGACATATAGTCCAATTTATGTACTTAAATTAATACATTTTTATACATTAAAAAAATATATAATTTCCAATTTCAACTGTCAGGTAGTAATTGCACATTTTAATAAGCACCAATCTTTTCAATTTAATATATCGATATCCGCAAAAGCTTTTAAAGGTAACCCAAAAAATATGTATCCGGTCATAAATCTAGATTGATCTCATTAATTTAGTAAAGTTTAATTCTTATTTTTCTTGCTTAAATATTCTCATTATCCTTATTATATAAACCAATCTCCTATTGGGTAGTAAGAAGGTCGTCAACTTTCAGTCCACCCGGCACAAGGTGTTGTGGAGCGAAATAAGTAATCGATAGCTGAAGTAGCGAAGCGTCGCGTTCTTGTTATTCTGAATATTTCAGGAGTCTGGACATATGATTATATCTACATACCCAGGCAGGTATATGAACAGCCGCTTTATCTAGTACATTAACTGTGATAATACTAACGAACGATTTACGTCAGAGATCGACGACCGCAATGCGACGCGATACATTTCACAATTTCAATGGAAACACTTAACAATCAACTAAGTAGACGTAAAAGAATTTAAAATATCTAAAACATTTAATAATAGACGTCCGAAAATATTTTTATGATGAACTATAGTTGAAATTATCCTAAAATAAGTATTTAAAATACGTTATTAGAATCATATAATGAAGGTGAGACGTCTTTTGAACTCTTCTTAACAATATGCAAAAGAAGACATCTTATACGAATGATGTTTCGTTTTTTGTAAAAAGGTACTGATAAACTGAAAAAGAGATTAATTCACAAGTCAATCTTGAGTCGCTTAACTTATTTTTAATGTTTAAAACTACATTTTTTCAAACAATTTATTATAAATGAAGTAAAAACTTCTTTAATGAAATTATTACTATCAAAATATTGTTAAATAGAAGATAAGGAGTTTATGTGATAGCAAGAGATCATCCTTGTCCTTAGACAGTGGTAAGAGTTGAAGAGTAGCAGTTGCTCGAGAAATTAGTACTTTCTCAAAAGTTGCCAAATTGTATCTATCTCTAAATATAACTAGTAAAAAAGTTTTTTACAATTCATGTGACTTTTAAACTATTTCTTTTTTGCTTCGGACAGCCGAAGAGTCATGTAAGGCGTTGACCTGATGGCACAGCACTACATACATTGCGTTCGTCGAGGTATTAAGTCTCGTTACCCCAGTAATTTCACTAGCATTCAGCACACCTTTCAAACCGGAAAAAAATATTTTTGCATATTACTATTTGGCGGTAGAATATTAGTTGCGGTGTTACCTACCTAGACGGTCTCAGACAACAGAGACCTACCAATAAAATGAAACGTATAAAGGCCTTCTTAGATAACATTGGTTATGACAAGAAACTTACTACCGAGTAGTAGATATCGGATATCCACTCGTGTTCTTAAGTTAATCCCTCGCCGACAAAGAGTCAGCTGTCGGTGTCGGGGGTTCGGCGCCGGCGCACACCTTGACCCTCTTGACTCCACTTGTGGCTACTTCAAAACTTAAGTAACCGCATTGGTGTAGGATAGCAGACGTACACTGCTTCCTGGTTATATGGGAAAACTACATTTATAAATTATTTTGTTTTTTACTATTAAAATTTAAAAAAACTGGTCTGAGTAACGCCGTTTCTCTGCCAATTATGCGATATATCAATATAGAATCTATATCTGTATACAGATTTTGGTCGTACTTCCGGTTATACGGGAAGTACATATAAATAGTATTTGTTATACGAGGAACATATTTGGATAAGAATAATATCAAAAATATGCATAGTTATGGCAATTTATGGGCTGGTATCACATACCATCATGTTAACGTCTTAGTCGTGTCGTCGCTTAACCAAATAAATAAATAAAGAGGCTTGTAGCAGTGGGAGATGATGGTGATAAGGAGTCCAAGTGATGATTAAAAAGATATGTGTTTAATGATGGATCCATAATAAAGTATTATTGTGTTGATGGTCCGCATCAGGCGGCGTATCCTGCGAGGCGTGCGGGCGTGCGGGCGCCGCTCGTGCATCGAGAAGGTTCCACGGGTCACCGGGCGCGCAGCCTCTGCCCACAGCGCGTGAAAGCCTACCCAACCCTTTAATACACCCTTTTTCAATATTTTCTTGTCACGCCGCTTAATATGGATACAGGGAAAAATTACATTAACTTTTTTTCCTATAAAATTACATAAATATTAAAGAGGATTTGTACGCGGTTGTTTAGCGTCTAGTTACCTTATAATGCTTCTTAACATGATACTGTTCAAACAAAAAGAAAACAAGATAACTTTTTAAAAATTTATAATGTTATATCATTTGTAAACGTATAAATATGTATAAATCTATATAAAAGAAAGCAATAATAAATTGATTAACTCAAAGTTAAGTTTTAACAACATTTATACTGTATGTAGTCTGTAGCATTTGTCTCTATTTTTGTGTGTGAAAAATAAATAAATAGCTAGATGAATCAATGAATATTAATATGACATAATAAACAGTTCTTTGTGAATGGAAGTTACGTCATATAGCTCTTACAATTAATATTATATGTGATGAGCTACGTAATCAGTTATACATAAGTATCCAATAGAAAGTTCTATTAGTTTATGCACTGCTATACAGTTCCGTAACCAAACATGCAGCCCCCCCTTCCCCCACTTTTCCTGCTCACTAACCACCCCTTAACTACCCTCTGTTCAACAGAGTTCCGAGTTGTGCAGTAATTTATATTGTTTGCGTGAACTAACCTTAGTATGAAAACCTGAACCTTATTACTACGTACTGTTTTGTAAGACTTCATTACGTATAATATATTTTAATATAACATATTTTATTATTCATAAATAATATTTTAACTCAATAATGACTTATTTATAATTTAAATTAGTTAATGAACATTAAAATTAGTTTTGTAATGTCATTTACCAAGGGAGAAAATCGACGTATGTATATTTAAACCTAAAGTATTCAGTTTAAAGATGATTAAATAATTGCATTCAATATAAACAAATTAAATATGTTTTGTTGTTTTTTTATCGCTATTATGAAATGCGGTGACAATAAAATTACTTTTGTATGGTTTGTCCAACAAACAATAATAACTTAAGATCACAATTAAAAAAATTATAACTATCAACCTTTTTGCTGTACGTCAAAAACTTTTTTAAATTAATATAAGTAATAACAATGAGATATTTCATCGATACTTCATGAAATATATAATATAACTGTATATAAATAAAACGACTTGTATTAAGAATATCGATTCATATATCCTCTATAGTCTTTTCCTTACAAGATTAAAGGAATTATGGATTTCTATAATGACGAAAAGTTACGAAACAGAGTACTAATATAATAAAATAAATAGAGAAATGCGGAATAAAATCATAAAAAAATCACGATGATGCTCAGAATGATTTCGCTTATATGTATATTATGACTTATATTACGTATCGATAGCTAATTAGCGTTTTCTATAAATGTAGTTTCTAATTAATAGTGTATGTTTATTTTATAATAAATATTATCATAATCATTACCGTCATCTAGCGCCATCTTTTGGCAAGTTATGATAAAAGACAACATTAAAATATTTTTCATCTCTTTCCATTTGTATATACAAACATAAGATAATAGTAAAATATATATAATAATATTAACTATGGTAAATAGATCACGAAATACTATTAGATTACTACATAGAATATAATGCAGAGGACATTTGAAATGGAGTTAACAGTATTTGCTTTTAGTTAGGAGAGGAATGCAGGGTAAAGGTTACGACAACTTCCTATAAATATTGTTCTCAAAAACGTATTCTTAAAAGAAACAAAAAATTAAGTAATAAGCAGATTTTAGTTACTTTTTCTTCAAAAATGTATTGTAAACAGGTAGCAAATGAAATCAATGGATATTAAAATTTTTATCAATGACATACCATTATTGTTTCTTTTAGTAATCATACATGATTTGTTAAACAGTGACAAAATGATCTACGTGAAATTAATAAGAAGCTGGCACAGAAATCTTTTAAACATTATTTATATGGAGGTTTTACGCTGTTAAATTCAAAAAGCAATTCCTTGAGAGCAAGGTTAAAAATATTATTTAGTTAAGAATGATAATGTTTTTTTTTAAATCAAGCGACTTTACACGAGATTTCAAAACGCGCGTCATCATCACGGGATGTGCAATATATCATTGAATTACAGTTCATTATGCTCCAAGGAAAGCCTCGAGTAATTGATTGACTACCTGCTCAGGGCGTAGGCGGCGTAGGCCGATTGCCATGGCGACGCCCACGCACCCCCCCACGGATCCTCCACACCCCCCGGCAGCTCAGCATTGACCCGGGGGACCTTGACCTTACAGCTGACGCCGCGCGTGCCGCCGCCGGCAGCTCCGGTACGTTTGTTGCAACGCCCGGTATACGCTCACCAGGCTTATTTTCGCCCGCACTAAATCCGGACACGGTTTTTAACCGTTAACCGGAATTTGGGCTAAGTTTAGCTTATCTTCAACGACGCTAATGTAATATAGTCACACACAAATACATAATTAATTTCATTTCCTCTTAAAATACTCCATTACCGGAGGTCCGCCGACATGTTGGAGAATTTTATTTTCATACAACATAACACTATAGAGTTTCAATTGTGAAGAAAACAATCTAATAATTATAATAATTACAGTCTACTTCAATATATATTTCAAATTACTAACTACCATGTACATTGAACATAAAAAAATTACATATTGACGTTCCGTATGAAAATTACTTGAACAGTAACTACAGTTTTTATAAAAATAATTTATAGGTTACGTAGAATATAATATGACATTGTTGTGGCATAATTTATATAGATCAATACGTTATAATTTAAATGTCTAATTTCTTTAATATATATGTGTTATAGTAAAATCAATAGTTTTTAAATGATATAGTATATGAGAAACTGTGAAAAATATTTTTTTCAAGTGTGTGCTGTAATGAACAAAACATTTAAGTGATATATGAGACATGAAATGTTAAGTCTTGTTACCTCAGTAATTTATTTGGTGTAGTGCCGTCATTCAGACCTTAGTCCCATTTTGTCCTGTGGACTTGATGGATTCCTCTCAGCTTTTGCTAGTAGTCTGCAGGGACAATGAGGAAGACAGTGTTTTTTTTACTCTCACGGAAGAGTCGCAGAGGAAGACGAGTTTAAATAACCACTCATATGTATCCCATTCTTGTTTCCACGAAACAGTAATACACATTACAGTTTGTAAGTGAAATATGTAAATTAAAAATTCGTTTAATGATAAAGTTTTAATTGAAATGAAACTTCGTCACGATACCACTTCAACAAACAAAACGTCGACAAAACCCAGGAAATTTGACAGTGGGTAGAAAATTTAACCCAATTCACTTGAAATACAAGAGAATTTAATATTTATGTTTAACATAACCATTCGTTTTTGTATTGTATTAATTGATTATTGCAATGGGTTTTATTATTTGTTGTTGTTTTTTTTAAGTGACTAAGCGAAGAGCAAAGTATACATCATATTATAATTAATACGCTTGTCTAAAACAACGTGGCGCTGGTTAAGATGATATACACAGCGCCACATTGCGTTCGTCGCCTCAAAACATAAGGTGTCAGAGCTCGTAACCCCAGTAATTTCACTAGCATATTTACCCTTTAAATCGGATGACAGTAAAAAACATTATTGAGAGGCAGAAATAGGGGCTGCGGTGGTTCCTACCCAGGCCACCATCAATAATGTTGTTAATACAAGAATGTAATAGCAAGTGCTCCAGTCTAAAAGCTTTTTCATTATATTAACTAAAATAACAATTCCAGAAATATCAATTGCTTCGATAATGAAAATTTAGAATTGAAAAGTTTTGATTTTGGCAAATTAATTCTAGTTTGTCTTGAAACTTGGCAAACTGAATGTAAGAAACGTTTCAATTTGTATATATGTTCTTCCGAAGTCGGAAACCGTCAAATAATTTTCATGTGTCCAAACATATAAAATGATGACCAAATAAATAGACCCTAATGATATTTGCCTCTTCCGACTTAAGATGACAGTTTGATAACAAAGATATGTTCTTTTTAGACAACTTCCATTAGAAGTTATTCATAAACAGAATTGCTTAAACTAAGCAGCTTTACTTGTACCTTTTTAATGCTAGAACCTTAAGAGAATTGTTGATGTTTATAATAATATTGCTCCTTGTCGTTCTCAGCATTTTAGTACATTAGGCAAAGTAGAGAATCTACCTCATTAATTTCACCAATAAATAAACAATTTTTAATTACAAGAGCGTTTCAGGACAAGTACGACCTTTAATCATCAGCATTTAGCATGAAAGAGAAGACATCAAAGTAATATTTTATATATGTTAAAGAACGTTGAATTTTCCCTTGTTACATTAAGATAACAGATACCTCAAAGAATATCCCTTAAAAAAATCTCTGTGATCCTAAGCGTGGGTGGTACACAGAAAATGATTGATTAAGCACCTTTTAAGCCCGGCGCAAATTTAAAATTTTTCGCGAGGCGTTCGTTCACCTGATGGTAAGTGATACGCTTGCCCATAACAACGTGGCGCTGGTTAAGATTGTATACACTACATTACTCTCGCTGCCATGAGAGGTGTTAGGTCTCATTACTCCAGTAATTTCACTAACATACAGCATCTTTCAAACCGGAACACAGTAAAGTTTGCACGTTATTATTTGGCGGTAGAAATAGGAGCTGCGGTGGTACCTACCCTGACGGTCTGTAACAACAGAGACCTACCACCAAAGAGAGATCGTCTTTTTCTCGCGGAGGAATCTTCTAATATACCTTGCTTCTGGGGGGAAGTCAGGGTTATGTAGGATATACCTACTAAATCCCCCTTGGTGGTCATCCTTGGTGCATAGAGGAAAACACTGGGATCTCCTAGGGAAATCACCGGTGCCTCCCTGCACTGCTGCTAAGCACATCCCAGGTAGAACTATTGTCCTCCACAGCACCCACAGTATGCTTCGACAAAATACGAGACCACTTCGTACTTGTCCGACTCGGGCTCACTCAATGGTCAGTGAGGGCCCTCAAAGCCCGTGAACCCGAAAACCCTTTCAATCGCCTTCCACGACAGGCAGGTCTTACTTTAGTCCTATTCTTGACTTGAGACTACAAAGCTAACCACAGAGATTCTTCGACCAGTATTTTTTCTATTCAAGAGGACAACATGAAGTATATAATAATAATTAAAAAAAAATATCCTTACTCCAAATCTATTTCATAGCATGAATGTTATTTTTATGGAGTAATAAATAAACAAATCTATTTTATACTAAGTTAAGACCCGATGTTTTGGTACTTAATATTCAGTTAACTACAATATTACAATATAATTGGTAAACGATAAGCAGTAATTGTCCTATAATTGAAATGGCCACCACATGTAATATTACATCGATTTAACCGCCTTTTATTATCAAAATATGATTGAATTTTTCTTGAATGTACATTTCCGGTTTTATTATAATATTTTATCTATATAATTAGGGTACAAATTTATTTTGTTTCAAACTAGAAACGTCTGTTGTACATATGACATTCATAGTAATAAATAATTAATTTTCATTCATCCATAACATGTTTAATTAAAGACCCCGCAATTATATTGTAATAGTACAGTAATATTTAAAAAATTAAAAGTTAGATCTATTCTGCAATTTTTTATCTACAATAAGGTAATAACTTAATTTCACATCACGATTTCGCCATTGCCAATGGTCTGACGCAGATGGTACCTTCTCCTACACGTGTGCCGGATGTGGAAAACCATTCGCCTTCCTTATTGGACCTTCTGCTGACCTCTCGCCCCGAACCCATTCGGGTATGGGTCGATGCTCCTCTCGGGTCATCGGACC
>DWLS01000304.1:0-33633 GCA_018246255.1 Pachliopta kotzebuea | reverse complement strand
GAAATTATGCGATGCATAGTATTATTTGCCGAAGATTAGATTCTAGTATAGTTTATTAAAAATCTTTCAAAATAAAAGTCCACGGTCCAAATAAAGTGTGATACATTAAAATACTTAAAGAATAAAAGCAGTAAATCTGTAGTCTAATAGTTATATGTTTTGTAAAACAACATTTAAAAATTAAGTATTCATGACATATATATAATCGTATCTTATTAAAATTCTTATTAATGACACTTATAATGAACAAAGTTTTTTTGGTAATAATATATGTTCACCACAGACATTTCGTCTATACCTGCGAAGAAATTTGATCGTTTGCCAAATGATCATCACACCGTACTAAAAAACAACAGCAACAATCCAATAAAAGTTACAATGCTTTATTATTTGTAGAATTTTCAAATTGGTACTTAGTTACTGAATGAAGAACATAAAAAAGCGCGACTTAATCGCATATGCGATAAAGCCCTATTAAATAAAGAGCAAACAACATAAGTAAAAACATCATTGTGTATAAAATACGTAAATATACCCCCAAAAAATTTGTTAAAAGGTCAAATTTAATTTAGTTATTACGCTACTATCGACGGATTATCGATTGTTATTATATATACATACAGCATAAGTTATTCGCGCTATAGACTGAAGATCCATCCTCATTACGCTAAAACTGCTTTAGGCATTAACGTTCCTGTTCCTGAGAAACTAACATCCTGTTAAAGTTAATGTGTAAAATGATTCCTGTTGAAGATTTGTCAGAAATTTAAATAAGGGTTTGCATCTAAGAGGGCGAGAGAAGAATCTTCTGGAGTTCAACATCAGGCTGGTGATGTCTCTGGTATTACATGTGTTTATAACCAGGATAGGCAGTTATTATTAGAGAAGCCGTATGCTTTTGCTACTAAGAACAGTTTAATTTAAATAGATCATTACATAACGAACATTGGCATATATTACAGTACATTCACGAAGTACATGTTTAATAAGTTAAAAAGTCTATTAAAGGTGCAGGTCATTGTTGCATCTGAACTAATGAATATACAATTTACAAACTAGTAATACATTTATACAGAAACTAAATGTTTTATATTGCAGATATTTAACAATTCTGCGCACATGTGTTAAATGTAGGTCCAAGTGTTTGATACAAAAATATTGCAAAGTCATAAACGAGATCGGTAACTAAACTAATAAATCCTTGTAACACCGAAATAAACTTATGATACTGATACAGTCTCTGTAAAACTCCGTTCACATTGCATCAGCAAATTGTGTCACTAATAAAATTCTATAATTGCGAGCACATATCTGAACTTATCACATAAACAAGTGATTAGTGGT
Source organism: Pachliopta kotzebuea (assembly GCA_018246255.1). Taxonomy (NCBI): domain Eukaryota; kingdom Metazoa; phylum Arthropoda; class Insecta; order Lepidoptera; family Papilionidae; genus Pachliopta; species Pachliopta kotzebuea. Next base: position 32,289 of record DWLS01000304.1, on the reverse strand, counting down.
AAATTTATCCAGTTGTATAACGTTGGCACGAAATACGAACGTTTACTCCAAATTTCACAATAAACTAAATAATCAAGTCACCCATAAATGGTAAACCTCTTTTAAATGTTTCAATGTAAAATTAATTTCTCATAATTTTTTTAAGCGAAAATACGAACAAGGTACCACGTGGTAGTATATGATAAGCTCAAAACAATATAATACTTATTAGGATGATACGAGTAAATAACCTTTTGGACGCCGTGTATTGAAATCGCTTGCTTATTTCAAAATATACTTTTATCAAAAAAGTACAACCTAAGTTTGTTTTATCTGTAACTTATATAACAAATTAGTAATAAATATTATTGAGAGACTACTAATTTGGCTATAACTGAACATTTATACGAAAACCCGAAAATCTTAATAGCTCAATTCAATGACCGTGGGTTAGATTTTTTTATACAAAATAATACATAGCGTAAAACGAATTGGAGTGCCGATCTTTGGGAAGGCCTATATCCAACAATGGCCATTTATCGGCAGATGATGATAATACAAAATAAAAAAGGTATGTAATATTTAATTACAATTTGCGTAACTCTGAGTTTGAGTCATGAAATGTAAGGCAGTAAGGTCGTCTTTGGTGAACCGGATTGCATGGCGTGTTTTTATGAGAGGAAGATGTTATTACCCGAGACTCATACTCATTTAAAGTCATAAACATATGATTTGTGTCAACGTAACTCGCTTAATTTAAACTTTAAAAAAAACAACATAGAATTAAATTGAACGATCTAACAAGAACGTTCTAGTCAAAGCAACTTATTTTAGTGTGATGTAGGTCATATGCGGCGACTGATATTCCGGTAAGGTACCGGCTTGAGCCATGTGAGGTCTGCTTTAAATTCATATAGATCGGCCGCGCCCATTCATGTGCGCCGGCGCATGCCAGCTTGATCAGATACACGCCCTTAGGTCTGCCACAGACGTGTTATTTCTTCATTGAAATAACCACGATTAGCGTTTGATATCATCAAATACATTACCGTATCTTTCACCAAATTCAAACTTTAATTATTTTTTATACCGTGATACGGGTAACCATATGTTGAACATAATACTATCTATTTGTAAAAATTACTTGATATTTCTAAATATGAACAGTGCTCACCTTCCTAGAGTAATAAACACAAATGGCCCATACAAAAATTTGAAACTTTGGGCACCCACAACTCGGGAACCCGACCACATACCAACAAAGTTCCCATAGTTCTGATCTTATCAAAGCGAGGTCTGTCTGTATGACAAATTTCAGCCTACTACCCCTTGTAGTTCTCGAGATTGAAAATTGTTGGCGGACAGACGGACGGACGGACATTGTCGTTTAAATAAGGAATTATATTTTATGTATTATTATAACTATAAAGAGAATTGTCTATGTATCACTGCAATTTACTAAAAATAGAAAAAATATCTCCAAACGAGATAATTTTCAAAATATACGTTCTGTAAAAATTATTGTATATATTATAAAAATGGAAACTCGAGGAAACCTATTTTTTAAATATGTAATGGCCATTGGTTATTTTTATATTGAGGATGTAACGGAGCTAGCGGACACATGCTGCTTTTTATAAATACCTGTACGTCTGCCAGGAAACTAATTATATTGAAATATGTATATCAAAAAAAAATACCCTTAACATTTAAGTAAGAAAAATTAATAAAATGGTAGCTGCAAATGCGTAAATACATGGTTACACAAATAATTTATAAAATTCTTTAATATACACAAGACGATTTACAATACCTATCACGAAGTAATATTTGTGTGAAGTTACCCTGCAATGCATGTCGCAAGTACTAGTTTCTCTATAGCAATTTGAAACTTAACTACGTAAAGTTTTCTCAATCAATAGGGCCTTAATTTCCCTGACACTTAGAATAGATAACCAGGGTTTGTAATACAATTTACTTAACATTGGATTCTATAACTCTCTGATGATATTTAATGCTGTTAGTCATTTGACGGATGCTAGGCTCGCAGTAATCTGCGGTCTAACAGAATAAGCAGTTTTGGTTTGTTTTGTTACATTTATACTTTGTATAAATCTGGTAAAGAAAGATATCATGAGGAACCTAGCATGTTCCAAGAATAACTGCTTTTGTGGATATATGCATTAGCCAGCACGCATTTGGTCTGCGTGATGGATAAAAAGTCTTGGCTGTCTTTGTAAAAAAGCTCTCTTTATTTAGCAATACGGACAAAAAAGGCTAATGGTTATCATAATTTTAAGAAAAATACCAAAATAATTTATAAATTGTTCGTAGAATAGTTAATAAAGGATAGAACTATAGCCTTGTTATAAATACCTTACTAGCTATCATAACGTGAATTATTATTTAACTAAATTAAAAATGTAGTATTAAATTGATCCATGTGATAGATCAAATTAGTCTTATTACGAATAGATATTCATAATAAAGTTAACCCTATGCCTATTTTCTTAGTGTTACTTTCGTATGCATTTAGATAATATGAATAAAACATTTTTCTTCCTTTCTTCTTTCTATGCTTATAATAATAGACCTTAATACGTTTAAAGTGAAGCTTATTTCTAGCAGTGAACACCTGTCGACTAAAGATGATTATGATAGTTTCCTGATACCACATTATTAAGATTTAGTTCAAATATACAGAAATATCTCCTTAATCCCGCGACTAATTTGCCTTGTAATACGGAAGGTTGTCCGGGGCTACATCTGGTAGAGTTTTGATGGTCGTGAAATTTACTTGAACCCGGCAAGAGGTAAGGAAATCTATATTAAATAAAAAAAAAATGTAAATTTTAGTAATCTTTATTATTACTTCAAGTAGTATAATCATAAATTATCATCACTTGTTAGTAAAACTAAAATGCAAGGATTTAAACCTTAAACCAGAACATATACTGTTTAGATTTCCCTAAACATTGTATATTGTACTTACAACATAAAAGAAGCTGTTTGCCTTTTAGATATTTCATTGTAAATTTTACGACACAAAAATTATTTGAGATTTAAAGGTATACATTACTAGTAATAGGTTTCTTGTTCAACCCACTTCGATAAATTGTTTCTAATAATGTAACGTCTCAATTCATCTGCAACTATCATAAGCACCATGAACGGTATAGCTAAGAAAAAATTGTACCATGTAAGCGACTCAGTATTAAATATTTCATGGCACAAAGGAAAATAAGTAACAAGCACAGCCGCAAACAAATCTACAACGATACTCATATTAAGTACATGATTTTTCATACCCTTTTTCAACAAAGAAATGCGTCTTGTCTTACAAATTATCACATCCGATATCTGGGTCCAACACACCGCTACGAAATAAGCTGTTTGCGCTTGCTTTTCTACCCGTTTTCTTTCCTCATAATACCAATGTCGCCCCAAGGTGTCACTCAACGTCATTGATGGTGTTTCCCATTCGTTGCGTACAAATATCAGACTGGAGGGAAAGAAACCATACGATGCAAACACAGTAAAGTAAGCATACATCCCTGCAAAGAATTGAATCAAACCAACTTGGAAATACGCCATGAAGATTAATATTCTGTTTACTAAATGATCAGTAGGTTTTCGCGGAGGTATCGACATGATATCTTCTTCGGATGTTTCATATGCTAAACTCATTGCAGGCAAAAGGTCCGTTCCAACATTAATAACTAATATTAATATGAGAGTAATTGGAAGCGGCATGCCGAGAATTGCGTAGAGTACAAAAGGCAACATTTCAGGCGTGTTAGAAGTAAGAGTGTAGGCGATAGTTTTCTTCAAGTTATCGAATATTCTCCTTCCTTCTTCTATGCCTAACACTATAGACGCAAAATTATCATCCAAAAGAATCATATCAGCGGCCTGCTTAGACACTTCCGTACCTGTGATCCCCATAGCGATACCGATGTCGGCTTTTTTCAAAGCAGGGGAATCGTTAACGCCGTCTCCCGTCACAGCGACGACGTGCTTTAAAGACTGAAGCGTTTCCACAATGAAAAGTTTCTGTTGCGGACTAGTTCGAGCAAAAGTAATCTGTTCATATTTATTTTCGGCTGATTTCAAATCGTTGACGCTCATCGTACGAAGCTCGTCACCAGTAATGACGACTGCTTTAAACTGATTTTTGATATGTGTGGGCACATCAGCCAGATCAATGTGATGTTCAAAAGCATAGTCATAAGCTGTTGGCAGAGTTATCGTCCCGCACTGACGAGATATAGCTAACGCTGTAACAGGATGGTCTCCAGTTACCATCATTACTCTTATCCCCGCTTGTTTACACAGAGCTATATACTTATTTATATTTTTTCTGGGAGGATCAATCATTGATATTGCCCCGATAAAAGTTAAATTTTCAATGGGAAAGTTACGAGTCTGAGAGTCAAAATGATACTCAAGTGGATACGTTGCAGTGGGCAAATTTAAATCACAATATCCAATGACACGCTCACCCATATTAGCTAATTTGATAAAATTGGCTTTAAGTTCTTTAATTAGCTGTGGAGTAAACGAAATCAGGCCATTGTTAGTTAAAACGTTTGCACAATGCTCGACTACGATCTCTGGCGCACCTTTCATTACTAAATAGTAACTTTGGGTTTTTTGCATACGATGTATTGTAACTTGATACTTGTATACTGAACTGAAAGGTATCTCGGCGACTTTTGGATTCATTTCACGTGTTTGTGAAGCTGATCTATTAAGTTCCATATATCTTAATATCGCCGACTCTGATGCGTCGCCTATGATTTTTCTTTCAGCAACAGGTAAATCTACAGTGTCATGCGAGAAATCTGCTTTTAAATTAAGTGACGCAGCCAAACATAACTCTGAGTACGATGCATCGGAAACGTGTAAGTGATCATCTTTATCGTAAATAGTGAAATTACAAAAAAGATGAGCAACGCTCATCCTATTCTCAGTTAGAGTACCAGTCTTATCAGAACATATACACGACGTCGAACCTAAAGTCTCAACCGCTTGCAGAGTTTTCGCTAGACAGTTTTTTTTCTTTAATTGTTTTGCTGAAAGGGTCATGCACACTGTCAATGTGACTATAAGTCCTTCAGGGACATTAGCTAAAATTATTCCAAGCATATACTGCAGAGCTATAAACCAACTGCGTTGTACAAAATAAACCATTAAGAAGAAAATAAAACCGAATGCAAAAGCCACACCGCAAACAAGTTTAATGAAATGAGTTATTTCTTTAGCTATCGGTGTCTCCTCCTTTTCCAGCCCTGTGACAAGTCCAGCTATTTTACCAATCTGTGTCAATTCTCCTGTAGCTACAACAAGACCTCTGGCAGAGCCTTCAACAATAGGACAACCAAAGTAAGCCATGTTCTTGGATTCTAGAGGATTCTTGTTTGTACACCGAGGGTTGTGTTTTACTGGTTCGGACTCTCCTGTCAAAGATGACATGTCAGTTTTAAAATTATTGCAATCTAAGATTCTAATATCAGCTGGTACGATTTCCCCTCCCGCCAATTCTACTATGTCACCAATTACAATATCCACGTTAGGGATTTTTTTCATCACTCCGTCACGAATTACCAATGCATCTAAAGGCACCATTTTTTCAAAGCCACTCATCACCGCAAGATTTTTAGCCTCCTGATAAAAACCAAACAGACCAGTACCGACGATAGTAGCTGTTATCACAAATCCCAAATACAAGTACTCTGTGCCGCTATGTCCGCCTCGATCGTTCATCTCCACAAATTCGCTGAAAGCGTAACCGATAAAGTTAAGCAAAGCACCACACCAGAGTACACATTGAAACCAACCAAAAAGATTACGGCGAAATATTTTCCAATAACTTGACCCTTTCAATTGCTTCAGTTCATTCGGTCCGTAGTGTTCAAGTAATTCGGCGGCAAAGTTCTCTGAGAGTCCATTCATAATATTTGTACGGTAGACAACCTCCAACTGGTGTGGAGACAGAAAGTGGTCACCGGTAAGCGTTTCTTCTTTCAATAGAGTGAGTTCTGATACATCTGGATTATGTTGAGCGCTCGGTCGGCGAAGGCCGACAATCGAAGTACTGGAACGGCGACGATTTGGATGCGGCATTATTAATTAATTAATAACACAACACAAACATGCATAATCTTCTTATTGTAAGCTGTCAATTGTCAAGAAAAAGGCTTTTTACTTATTTTTCAATATTTTGATTGTGCGTAAAAATACAGACTAAACAAAACTTAAAAAAGCAAAGAACTAAACTTTATCTACATTTTACATAAAATGTACATTGTTTGTTTTAACTCCTCAATCACCTTGTATAATTAATTGTATATTCGTCAAATATAATTTATGATATCTAAAGGATAGAAATTAACAGTTGAATTGTAGTAGTTTATTTTCGGTTTCAAATTTATTCAAATGCACTTATTTACCTTCACTTTTAAAAGACAAATTAAGATTTTGTGATCGCCACCTTAAGACATGGATCGATCTTTACAGTTACAATGTTTCAATAACATTTTTTTTAAATGAACGAGGCCATATCCTGCCAAATCAGACCACAAGGTTCATCATCCATATTAAAATAGTTGAGTGAAATTCATCAAACAAATAATACAAAAGCATTTTAATTTCAAAACCAAATTAATACAACATATGCAGTTATACACTTTTGTCTAAATACATACGATTAAGACAAACATTTTCAAAAATTAAATAATATATTAACGAAGCGGAATGAATTCAAAACTCAAAAGAGCACGAAGAGACATCTGAAGAAATAAATATTACAGCATTCAGTAATAATACTCCATATACTTTCATATCTGGCACTGCAAATTATATGGGATTAAATAATTCATAACACTGGCATTCGTTTACTTTAAAAACAAATATTTCACTGTTGTCTTATAAATATTAACCTTTTTTGCCTTCAAACTACCTTCCATTGCCATTTTTACCATCATATGAGATCGCGGAAAAACGCTAATCTATATATATATCTGTAACACGACAAATTAATGCTTAGTATTATTAATATAATAAAATTAAAATTAAATGAGAATGATTTTTATTGAGTACATTTGATAAAGTTGTAAAATTCACGACAGTAGGAACTTAAACATAAATCACTTATATTTAAAAACTTAATTATTAACATTGTAATTATTTCAATTAATATATAATTCATATGTAATATAGATTAATAATTAATAAAATGTATAAATGATGTATACTACAAAAAACAAAAAATTACATACTCATTTTTAAAATCATAAATTTATGCCAAAAATACAAATGACATGTTTACTTTGATATCAAATCCAAATATTCTTTGGTAACGATTGTTTTGTACTTTATGTTATATGAATGAGAAAAGAAGTAAAGTTAAAGAAGCTTAAGAGACGGAAATAAATTTAAATTCATGAAATAATAATAATTAAAACACATTGAGTATTTTTATATGGAATGATACAATTTAATAATACTATGACAATTAACATTGGTAAAATAATAATATTTATCTATAATAAATGTATAATAAATGTCGAACAAACATACACAAAGATCGTCTGGAAGAGTCGTCTTTAAACAATGAGTTTGTAATATTAAAAACTTTTTTCATAAAAATCTTGTATTATTAGTAAATGTTATTATGATGTTTAAATATCGCCATATTCCTATTTCACATTGTTTATTTGCTGACACATTGAAATAAAATAATATCATTATAGCAATTAATTTTATTTTAATGCAAAAAAAAATGTATGAACGATTTATTGGATGTATTAACTGTAATTTATTTACCTTTTCGATATAGGCATCCTGTATAATAACCCAATTATACTTTTCACATATATTAACTATGAAGTTAATGTATGTGAAAAGTATAATTGAGTTATTATTTGTATTTTATTACATAGAGTTAGATGTGCTGAACTTCGAAATACATTTTCATTAATTTTATACAATTCAACGAAAATAATTGCTTTTTTATTTTAAATAATTCGCTATAATAAAAAACATGTCTTAATGGCAAGATGCGTCAATAAATGTAAACTTATATGTACTTAAAATATATCACAAAAGTTTCTACAAACATTTATTGAAGACTAGGATCTGAATTGTAATAACAGTATTTGAATTCCCGAAATATAATAATTTACGAGTGCCATCTCATATATAGTTAGAAAACTTTGTATCAATCATTATATATATATACATACATGTTTTATTCAATTCATAACGAAAATTAATTTTAACAAAATATAATATGGAAACATCGCGCGTTTAGACTCGAATTGATGATAAGAAAAAATTAAATGAATTTCAGCTTGAATACTCAATTCATTACAAACTTTATTTGCATTAATCGAAAATATTTAAATAATAAAACGTTTTACGTTTTAAAAAAAAAAGTTGTACTTACAAAGCCACTTCAAATACTAAAATAAGAGTAAAGTGAATTTTTCATATACAATGATAATGTTCAACGTACACGTTTAAGTGTTTCCAACAGACAAGATACATTTCTATTTAATAAAAAGAGACCAGCTCTACCCTCTAACGTATAAAACATCGAAACCATTGTAACGGAATTAGCAGAGTAAACTAATTGTCCCGTTATCGCTGCCCAGCAGGAGGAGCCGGTTGAGTGGCAACACCGACATACACGTCAAGACTCCTTTAAATGTATCCGAGCGGAGTTTCGTACTGGAGAAGCATGCGTCCTGATCGAGGGATGTGTGAACTCCGATGCGGTTATTCGTGGTGCCCGAGATGAGCTCGTTGTAGTACACGGAAAGACAGTGCACCGGCTCCGTACTGCCTCTGGTGTACATTGATACATTTGAGTGAAGTACATATATTTTTTTTAATTTTATTTAGGTGATGTTATAGCGGCAAATTTAAAATATACAGAATAACTGGATAGCTTCAAGAAACAACCACCATCAAAACTCCACAACATTTGATGTTGGTGGGACCAATCTCTGGGCTGCTTATTGCCAGCATTGGAGGGCGTTATCTGGCTGTTGATGATTATATTATTACAGGGAATCTTTTGAAACGTAAAACTAAAGAACCGATAATCTTTAATTGGCAAAAATTTTGACATATTAAATTTGTCCAGTAGTGTAGCTATTTTGCTGCGATAAAAATAATGAATCCCGATATGTTCCTCAACTTAATCCACTTATGTTTTATAAACTTCGTGTTTTAAATAAAGACTACATTTTTTTGATTTTCACAATACTACAAATAATTTAAAATCACAAACTTGTGAACATACTTGAGATGCGCTATCAACTCGCCGTCATCCACGCGCCACAGAGCAGTGACCTGATCTAGGCCAGAACTTAACAATCTGTGATCATCCACTGCGGCTAAACGAAGAACCTGTAAGATGAAAAATAAATAACTATAAGCAAAATGTTATCTCATAAGAAATAATATTTTTGCAAGTGGAGAATAACTAACCATATTATAAGTAAATAAAAATTCTGTTTTTTTTAAGCCTTATTTTTTGTCTGTATTTTAAAGATGTGTTCTATTTTCCTATATTATCTACATTTGACACCAAATTCACCAAGTATTAAGTAATAATGAGGCGGAAGGAGAGCATGGTCGACCAAAGTACTCTCTCATATGTTGACAACCGGAGCATACGAAGCTGGTAGTACGGAAGCCTTACAATGAGAGGTTAGTAACAAGACAGACGGGTCTTGAAAACAATACAAATAACCACACCACGCAACATGTGGCCCCGGAATCGAACAGGACTTCTGTATAACATGACTTAGTGCATAGCTACTGCGCTGTGACTTATTATCAATTTACATATTATGCATAGAAACGTGTGTACACCCGTAAGCTTTTGCATTTACGTGAGCTCAAGCATATGTGATATGTGTGCAACACTGACCTCGGCGTCGTGCGCTCGCCATGTAGCGAGCGGGCGACCACTGCGTGTATCTAGCACAGCAACGTGACCACCGGCCAGACCACACGCGACCCACGCTCCAGATGCGCACACGCACATGCACCGGATGAACGATGTAGCAGTTGTAGCTAACTGTAATTGAAATTAAGGGATAAACTTTTCGGAAAAGTAAATAAATTATCGTCGAATCCTGATTAAAAAACGCTTTTTTATTCAATAAAGCATCATTACTAGTAGAACACTCATTTGATGGTAAGTGATACATACGGGCAGATCATTGAAGCACTAGTTAGAATAATATACAATACAGCACACCGTGCTTATCGTCTTGAAACAAGAACATGCTGACTCTCGTTACAATAGTAATTTTAATAGTGTGTCCATAGAGTTTATACCTTTAGCTCGTACGAGCAGTGGGGAGCTCTAGCATCAACCAAGCGCAACGTCGCGTCGGTGGTGGCAGCCACAAGTACTGAGGAAGGCCCAGGTAGCGTTCGCACAATGCTCACTGCTGACTTCATGTTGTCAAACTGAAATGAAAACACACATCGATACATATCTATAGAACAAGGGTAGTGTGTTAAATTTCCGGGATCCCTTTCGTTATTAAACCTCGATAATATATAATTACCTGTGATACTACGCTCTCCATGAACGGATCCCAAATGTGGACGACGGAATCAGTCGATACAGCCAAGCGAAGAGACTCTAGAAAAGTTAACGAGAGAACACCTTTCTTGTGACCGGTATAAGTCCAATTGCATTGTGTGGTGGCGTTTCCATCTCCCTGGTGACAAATAAATACTATTAAAACTTTTGTAAACAAAAAAAATCTTTTTTATAATTACCACATCATTCACTAGTGGTAACCTCTGATGTATCGTCGCTTTATTATTATAAATTGATAACACCCGTCTATTTCAAGTTTAACGTTAAAAATAACTTCTAAATTTATATACAAGATAAACATGGACAAGTCTAGTAATAGATTGGATTAATTTAAATATTCCAGTTCAAAAAACGTGTAACAAATTAAACCCAGCGTTTTCTTCTCTACTAGCAGTTCACTTAGAAAGATGCTTATACTCCGCCGGAAGTATATCCAATTTTTTCACCTATACATATTCCTTTTTTTGAAGTTAAACTTCTCCTCTTCTCATGCAAAGCCATTTTCGATGATTTTGAAATGTATATATAATAACATATGGTGTAACTAAGGCTTCTTTATATCTTGGTCAACTAAAATATAACATATAGAAGTTAGGTTAGAAATTTGCAACTTCCGGTTGACTTCTAGTTATCAAAATATACCGTTGCACGAGCACTGATCGATCAGAGTAATGTGCCGCAAAAATTGTCCAAATCGGTCAGATCATTTCGGATATCCGTATAACATCTACACAGATAGACCTTAAAAAGGTTGGGTATATGTGGGCATAAGCAATTATATTGACATAGATCAGTTGTGAGCCAGTGAATATTATTGGAAAAGATATCTAAGGTAGCAATACTAGTGCATTTTTTTAATCATCGAAACGGAAAAACGATCAGGATCTTTACCTGGTGGTAAGTGATGCACATACCAAATCGGATTTGCTTGTAATTTAAGGATTTGGGTTGCTTAGCAATATGAAATATTAGACCTTGTTACCGCAGTTATTTCACTAATTTCTAACTAAAACAAGTTCACACACGTTTGTACATTTGGTGACAGGAAGTTTGCGCTGCTGTGGTACTTACCTACTTATACCATCTCTGGCTAGAGAATTACCACCAGAAAATATGCTTAAGTTGGTTAGGGTTTGATAAGACAGTCACCAATTCCCTTATTAATAAATAATAAAATCATACTATTCTAAAAATAGCTTATTTCATTCATTTATCCTATTACTACTTCTTAGACTTACAAAACTTTTGATTCATTGTCATTATTCATCAACATAAGATGACTAACCTGGTTTCTCAAAGACCACAGCTTCACAGTTTTATCCTTTGAACCGCTCATGAAACTGTTCTCGTTGTCTAAACAATGTATAGACTTCACGGAGTGGGTGTGTCCAAGGAAAGTCTGCAGCTTTATCTGTTTCAAGTTAAAGCGAGCATCCTTGTCGGGGCGGCCGATCTCGTGCTCCCAGTAAATCAGCCAATCGCCGCGAAGATGTCTACAAGAAGAATTGTACTTTTAAAAAAAAATTTAAACTCGTATTTTATTGTACACTGTTTAAATTTTACAGAATCAATTTATCAATATACAATTTTTATGTTCATATTTTATGGATGAAAAAATAAAGAATAATTAAATAATCGAACATACTGGGCCTAGAAGCCTTCTCTCACAAGATTTTCTTGGACCCTTTGTCAAAACCAGTTATTCATCAGGGTAGGCAAGAGGAGGTTGGTAAAATTCCCATATCAATTGTGATTTCCTTCACTGAAAAATCCAGCTCAATAGGCACCAATCTATGGCTTCTTTGAGACTAAAATCTAGCATTACCTTTTCTGCTTATAGATATGAACGAAAACACTGCACCAGCTGGATACAACCTTTTTTGAATTATTTCTTTGATAGGAGAAAATAAATATACTATTTTTCAATATAAGCAACTAAGTTTTTTTATTCACTAATGTGCGTTACTTACCTATCGCTCTTCGCACCATTACACATCTTATAAGCGACGGCATCAAACCCGCAGCCGTGTGTGTTCGCCTCCACCGCGTCCGCGGCGACGTCTATCCGATTCCCCACCAACGTAACGTTGGAGCCAAAACTACTTGAACTAGACACGTGCTCAGTGCATGCTTCACTCCTAGTCGGCGTGACGACTATCCTGCGACTGATCGACTCATCGCTGAACGACGATTGGAAACGTTTGTCCTGGCGATTTATATGAAGTGGCGAACTGAAAAGAAAACATAAATCCTTATGTCTTTTGGTTACATTTTTTATTCTATACACCGACAATGACGTATCTACACGGTCCCTGACATTAAACACTCACCACCATTAAACCACGCTGCAAATTGCAATAAGCATTATTCTGCTCAAAAGTCTAGTAAACATTTGTATTACCTGATGGAATGCATCTGCTTGTACTTCTGGCACAGTGCACGCACAGTGTCGTTGTTCTTTATACAACGCTCCAGGTTATCAACTCCGAGGAACCGTGCGAACGTCGTGTAAGCGTGATACGCCAATTCCTCGTCGAACACCATTAGAAGCTCCTCTTGGGCCTGGAGAGTTAATAACACTTTATATATATACAAACAAGACAACCACGTGTTATACATAGACCTTATAGCAAAGTAGCGAAAGTTGAGATCTTTACTCACATTTTGGAACCTCAGAAGTATAACAAGGTACCGAATCTAGTTCGGTAGGCAACATAAGTTTATCTAATTAGTCAGCATTGGTATGTGTGTTAATAGGCTTATGTGTAATGAATGAACCAACCGTAAGACCAGCGGCGTCGTGGTGCTCGGCAACGTCCGGCGGTGAGCAGGCCAGCTCGGGCAGATCCGCGCGCACTACACGCCCGTCACGCACCGCCCACTCTGCGGTGCTGCCGTCGCGACATATCTCCAAGAATCCTTCCGGCTTACTCTCAACGCTATCTTGCTCTGTACTCTGTAAAATTACCACTTTATAACCTATGGTGATATTAGCATACAAACAGAGGAACCCACGTCGCCTTACTATAACTATATGTGCAGGCCGGAAAAAAAAGCGTCCTTTAAGACGATAATGCGCGTAAACCTCGCTAATTGAGACACCCACGCTGACGGGTCGCTAGGAATAAAAGGCGGCGTGGCGAGCCGCACAGCAATTCGTGGGAAGAACAAGAATAAATTAGCGGAATAATAAAGAGAATGACTGTTTCATTGTAATTTTTATTACAATAAATTTGATTATTGTCTCTTGGCATTTTTCCTTCGCAATCCCGGAATCCTTCACACTATATTTAAATAAACAGTTAACGTTCCCACTACTGGAACTTAGACTTTCATTCTCACAAAAAAATCAAGGCCCTGTATCCACCGTACTGGTCATTGTGAATTGATGGATGTCACATGTTCACTAAAGCTATTGTTCTTCGAAATAACGCTCTACGCAAGACATTTCTCTTCACTGGAAGCTCAGTGGTTACAAGACCTGCGCGTCTCAGAGAGATATAACGTACATAAACTATAGGTGCCATAATATTATGTATAATAAAACGTTTTAAAACAGTTCCGAATATAGAGAGATTATTAATTGTATGAATTAATAAATGCTAAAACTAAATCATGAAAAATGTGAATATTTTTCTTACTTTAAATTTATCTTGATAGTATTACCTTATCGTAGTTGGTGTCATCTTGTTTCGGCCAATTGTCCACTTTACCTGTGGCTTTATCGAAGGCTAAGAAAAACCTGATTGAAACAAAAAAAAATTTAAATATTGATAAAAATATGCAATACAGAGAAAGAAAGGAATAAAAGATGAAACGAAACAAAATGTGTTCATAAATCAACAAAAAAAGCTGTTTGAAGAAAGATTTAGTCGTTAAACCTATAATATATGTAAGGAATTTCAGGTTAATTTCCGCCAACCAAAAAGATAATCATCATCATCGCCAGCGGATCAGAATTCTACTGCTGGACACATGCTTTCCCGGAAATTCTTCTGTCCGATCGGTCCTGCGTTACCGCATCCAACTAAAAGCCTTCCTGGTTACATAATATTGTATCATTCTATATGTTCTATGTTTATCTTATAATGAGGAAGCGTAAGGTACCTCTGCAGTGCTGGCACACAGAGGTGTCGCCTGCTCATTTCAGGGCCGACACGCAGAGCAAGCGCGTGCAGCGCATCAAGCAACTTGCGGGCGAGAGAGCCACGCGCGTGCGCTCCACTCGGGTACGAACAACGCGTCGTCGATGCAAGCCGAAGAGAGGGCTGAAGAATCGACTTCAGGAACGTGTCCTTTAAAAATATAAATCATTACATACTACATCTTCATTTATTATAAAAAGAAAAACTATACCTCCTAGTGACAAGATGAGCACGATGTCTATCTGATGTCAAGCGTTATTTTTACAAAACATTTCTTATATTGTATTTATTGTTTCTTATATTGTGTTTATTATTGCAATAGTACTTAGTACTATCTTCAAGAAAATTAATACCTGCAACTGTTCCATGACCTTCACATCGGACATATAGGGCAAGAGATACTTTAACAATTGTAGACATGCAACCACGCCACCCTCTAAAGGAGCAGAGAGGCGGCGCCGGCACGACGCAATCAGCTCGCCCATGTGCGGCAAGTACTGGAACAATATTAACTGCTCGCCGTACATTGCTGAAAATAAAACGTTTATTTATTATATATAGATATTAAATATTGTCATATAAATTAATACTGAAAAGCCCATCGGCAATAACTTTATGGAATTTTAGTTATAATAATATTAAACCTCAATAGTAAACATTTGAAGTATATATATAATCCTTATATTGTGTGAAAACTTACCGACAATAGAGGTGAGACATTTGATAACTTTACCAGCATTCCTGTCGCCTATCACTTTGCTGTTTACCACAGAAATCTCATCAAATTCATCCTTCTGTTCTCCCTCACAGAGAACTAAGTTATCTTTGCCAATGTAACACAGGGTAAGCATTTTGAGCAGATTCCGCGTGATGTATCGACAAGTCAGCACCGGTCCCAATCTATGCGCCAACCATATCAAACTTTCTGAACTCATATCTGATATTTTTGATGAGTTTGATTCATCAAAAACTTTTGTACAATCCTCTTCTTTGGAGTTTTGTGCATTATCGATCAGTACATCGCCATTTTTATCCTCTGCTGATTGTAAATCAGAATCTAAATCTAATTTTTCAGATTTGGAGTCATCATCAGCGAAATGCAAGTAGCTTGTAAACATGGGGCGTTGTGGTACATCTACGGGTGGCGAGGTAGGCGGTTTGACAGGAGTGTCAGTAATTAATTCACAATCATCATTCTTCGTTATTTGAGTATTGAATTCTTTTTGACTCAAGTTATTTGAAATATTAGGCGTAAAAAACCTAGAGTTTCCAGTGAGAGGAGTAAAATACTCTGAAGATGGAGATGGGGTATGCAATGTGTTCGGTTCTTTTGTATTGTTGGAATCTATCGAACCGGTGGGTGACTTGATTCTGTTACTGTTATTTAGATTCAAATCTTTATCAGTTTCAAAATGGAACAATTCATTTTCACTTCTACTATCAACATCTTTTTCTTTCAAGGCCTCGTTAACTTCTAACATTGTTCGCTCAATGTTTGGTGTCACGACGTGTTCAGAGCCGTACGAGGTGTCTGGTGAAAACATATCAGACGTTGTTGTCAGAGCATTTTTTACGTTGTCATCCGAATACCTAGGTTTCTTGTTCACCATTGAACGATTCCGACAAAGATGACCGGGTGACCCCGCCTCCTTGCAGACATCTTTATAGCCGCCCACGGCTTCGACTAAATGCTGTGTGAAATTATCTAAAAAACATTGGAGACCCATTCTCACTATCAATTGTAAAAGAAAAATATTATGATAAAGTTTAACGAACTTGTGTTTCGTTCCGACCGTTCCACTTGCTGATGAATCAATGTCGATAAATTTGTGATGATCTGACTTATCATAAACGTAATCGTCATCATCGTACAAATTTAAAAGGTACTTAAGAAGTTTTTTCCTAGTTTCTGCGGGTCCCAAAGCTTTGCTAACCGTATCAAACAGGTACCAAGCGGCAAGGACAGACGTATTTTTGTTTTCCAATAGTTCAATGTAATGTAATAGGAATATGTCCAGGACGTCGAACTGATTCACTGAGCTGATTTCTTCAAGTAATACTCCTAGATGCGTAACACACGCTTGAATTTTGCCCTCAGCGATCCTTTGATTGAAGTAAAGTTTAGTTTTGTCTATATTCTGGTATTTCTCGCACTGAGCCCCATCACATTCGTACACATACAACAAATTCAGTTCATTACTAGTTAATTCGTATTCGTGCAATGTACTCAGAAGATTGTATAGGACACTGAAGCTATGCGGAAACGGTATTACATGCTGCATTAATAAGGGCTGCAGCAGTTGCGCCGGTGTTGGGAGAGGTAGACCTTTATCTGTGACAACAATTTTTTTTGGTTCCTCCTCTTTTATAATCAACTCGTTTCGAAGACTTGGCTGATGAACATTGAGAAGCATAGAGGCAATGTAACTAACGCATTTGGGTAACGAATTTATGTTGTATTTTAACACAGTACGACAACTATTGTACCTATCTATGAAGTTGTCGCTATTTGTACGCAATGGCCGCATGTATGAGTGTAAGAATATTTCCACAATGAGGCAACCTATAACCAACATGTCTTGCTGCCGACTCTCTGTAACAAATTGCTTATATATCACCGCATCTGTTGTATACCTTGTATGAAACATTCTGTTTTTCCTCTCTTTCAGTACGTCCAGATGACCATCCTGGCTAAACTTCTTTAAATAAGCTTGGTCGTACGAGGCAAGAAACATGTGATTAGTGAACGCATTGTCATCACCGTTCTCCTTCGATGATACATTCATATTTTCTTTTGAATCTTTTGTGGCCTGAAGATTCATCTTCGAAGTATTGTTCGATGATTCACTTTTATCGCGTGCTTTACTAAAAAAGCACTTTGTTCGGAAATTGTCTATGGCTTCCAATGCCTGAATAGATGCAGCCGGATTGAATTCTTTTGGAAAGTATATAACTCCTTTGCCTAATTCTGAACGTTGTACTTTGTAATGTCTGGAATGTGACGATGCTCTATTCTCAGTGATCACACCATCATCGCCACAATCTAAAGCTTTGGAAAGAGACCGAGCTCTGCTACTGCTTTTATGACGTGAACGAACGCGCTGTGGAGGTACATTCAGCCGCGACACGTGCTGCGGCAGACTATTAGATTCGTCTTCTTCATCTGATATCTCCTCTGAACTGTAATTTTTGATCAATTTTTCTGTAAAATAAATATTGTTTTTAAAAAAGCGTTGAGACATTTATATGATATACGAAAAGTTATGAATAAAATTTAAGTGTTAGTTAGGATCTTTAAACAATACCAAATGTTTTGTTTTTTACAGAGGAAACAACGAAGCTTAGTATTCACTTTATGTTAAGCGATACGGCTGTTCATAATAATAATATAGCGCTAGCATATTTCTTTAAAAAACCCATTGTCTCGCCTTGAGACATGAGATATTATGTTGTTAGACATTCCAGTCATTTCACAACCGACAATGTACTTTGGATAGGAAAAAAGCTGCGTAAACTGTAGTTCGGCGCCATGGTCATGGTAGTCTCTAACTTACTAGCATTGGGCGTGGTCCAGCGCATTCTTATTGGAGCAGGAGGAGGGGCGCGCAACCGTCTCGCAGGGTGTGGAGCGCAGAACAGCTGCACCGAAGCCCCCCGACGCACACGCGAATGACTATCCACCAATGAAAGGCACACGTTTTTTGCCTTCACTGCTGCCGTCCCTGAAAGTCTAGAAATTTTTTTTTAAACTAAAAATAACCTTAGACGTTATTTTATATAACGAACCATTTTTTATGGGAAGCAACAAAATACGTCGCAAATTTTATCCTTATGAACGTAAATGAGACTACTGAAGTCCTCTTATGAACATAAGCTGCCCCATTCAACTACCACATTCATACCCTCAAATAATACATTGGTATCTTCACCATTTTCCCGCAGCATTGCCAACAGTTGGACAAAAGTTTCATTGCTATATGCTTATTCAATCGTAGTGAGAATGATTACACAGAACCTCGCAAAGTACACGACGTTCATCTTTTTAAAATCGACGATGTTAAGCACCGCTTTTTCATTAATTTTACTAAAAACTTTTTTCTTTTAATAGGTACACAGTACTGGTTTGCAAACTACTTCGCGGATACAAAATTAGGTGCTACGGTAATAATTACTTTAACAGTTTTAAGATACTAGAAAAAGATTTGTCTATTGGTGTCCGATATTTTTATCTAGTATATACTAGCAATGACTAAATAATATCAGAGTATAAACTTCAATATTTTGCATCTGCACTCTTAACAAATATGAATATTTTAACTTACTTGTAACCGAAAGTAATATCAATCCAATGATGCAAATTTTCCGAAACATGGGAACTCTCCAGTGCTTCTCTATGTTTTGTTATAAAGTCCTCCGCACATGTGGCCCATGATGGGAGGCCTAAATCCTGCAATAGATCTAAAATTTAGATTTTTTGGATAGTCTACTAATTTTTATTCAGCTATAATTTGCTTTTGCAATTCTGTTCTTGCACTACCTAATTTTTGTATTTATGTGAGATGTGGTTCTTCTAAAGACATCAAAACTAAATTAAAACATAGCCAAGTTACTACATAAAAAATCACAATCCTATGTGAAAATTACCGGCAAATCCTCATGAATACTCTTGAACACAGAAGGGTCGGTATAAAATTCAGGTATACACTCATCTGGAGTCCACTCTTGCATACGCTGGATGGAGCCTGGGTACTCTGCAGGTACCCATTTGTTGCGAACATGTTTACACAAAACCTCCTTCGGGGTTCTGTAATTTTGTAAACTTGTTTGTTTACAAAGTTTTTACTCATCATAGATCTCTGTTGCCAGAGATGAGTAGTGTACAAGTGTTTTGTGGTCGAAAATGAAGGGCAATGTAGGTAATGAAATTTCTAAGGAAACAACACTTATCATTATATGTCTTGAAGTGAGTTATGTTGTCATAAGAGAAAGGCCGATAATGAACAAAGAAAACACTTACAGATAAACTAAAATAGGAACCCCTTATACTCATAAAACAGATCCATTAATCACATATAGTTTATAAACTAGCCATAATGACCCATTGTATAACCTTAGTATACAAGAAGCTTGTATTACTAAATAAAATCAGTTCTCTCTCAGTTTCTAATAACTTCACATCTCCTAGCTTGTGGCCGTAGTCACAAGCATGTAGTTTTTAAAAACCCTTCCACCCGATGGCTCAAGCTAAATAGTGACAAACAGAATATTTTATGTAGTGTTCCTATGTTATATCCCTCATGTGTTTCCACACTTAGTATCGGTTGAACATACAACTGTCTAAACACTTTAGATAATAAGAAAAAAATATTATGTTGTACTTATACAATTAATTGACAAACAAAAAGAAGGCATTTTCATCTGGTTATAAGTATGTTGTTCGGTTTACACAGACCAGTCAATATTGATAATTCATGATTAATGTTCATTGTTATTTATTAAGTCAGAGTTATAAATCATTTTGTTATCATATTAATTTTACCATTCTTGCGAGTTACAATTAATTTCTAGAACACTGAAAGTGTTCAAATCTACAGTGCACTAATTGAATTGAGTGCTAGGTAAATAAACAATACAAACTTTCCATTAACAATGTTTGCTAGCAAAACAATATTGAACTGAACTGATAAGAGAGTGATTAACGATCCTCATTTAATAATAACATTAAATGTAAATTATCAAGATATAAACTACTTTATTTATGATTTCCTAGGGAGGTAAATTATTGGTACATACAACATTTTTCTTATTTTTTAATTTAATTTTACATGAGTTACTTGCTTTTGGAATAGTTACCTGCGTGCCAGATACACATAGCAAGTAATATCAGATAATGCATCTGATACATGGTGTGGTATTTGGCCATTAGCACTAGTCACATCATAAGTCATATCCAACTGTCTATCGCCCTTATTTAATCTGTATTTTGATTTACTTAGGTCCCGCCAATTTCTGCCTAAAAATTTGTTAATACATTTTTATTTATTTTACTTTCAGAAGCAAATATTAAGTGGATACATTAGGATTAAAATTATACAAATTAACCATTTAATGTTTAAGTAAAAAATATGTATCAATGATGAAAAATCGTTTTTTTTTGAAATACACATATAAAAATACTTACCACACCGTGAAGTAAAGTCTGTAACCCAAGGCACCATAAAATGTGCTTGGGGATCATTGGAACTTCTCCCGGCTAAAATATTTAAATGAAGTAGATAGTCTAAGGTTGAAATTTTTCCTCTGACCCACAACATACATAACTTCTCTAACTTTACTGACTCATTCTGCCAGCTTATGTTGTCTCTCGTGTTTAGAGATTGGTTAGTTACAAACCCTCCCTGTTTACTTCTGTTGTATTCATGTATCAAAGAAACATCTAAACAATGAATATTGTTTGTTATAGGAGGAATAACTTGCAACCAGAGATTTTCTGACAAATAAATGTCTTGTGGACGAAGCATACCCAAACTTAGACCTCTATCACACAATGCCTTTGATACATTTAACAATTGGTAAATGATGAACAATCCACGAGCGTAAGTTTTATCTATTAAGTTAGGACTGAAATTTAGACAATCCAACAAATTATTTTCATAATGTCCTCTGTATAATATAAAATAGTTATTATCTGTCTCTAAGGTAATCAATGCTGCTAACAAATTAACATGTGTCTCATAAGATTTAGAAACATGTTTATTGGGTATTTGATCTTTGTAATCATTTACCTTAGTGTCATTTCTTATCCTAACAATATTGCAACCATACAACCTTAGAATTACTTCACACAACAGTTGGTCATGTTCAAGAAGATTGACTAATGTTGTCTCCTTATTGCTCTCATTGTTTTGACAATATTTTTTATATGAATCTTTCCATAAATTTCTCTGATTTGTTTGAGAAATACATTGAAGTAGGTGTGTAAATGACAAAGGCGCTTCTGCACTATTCTCATTAAGTTTGTACCTTGGTAGTGGTAAAACCTTGGAACATTTTTTATTTACTACCTACAAGAAAAACATTCAATTAATTTCAATATGATCAGAACAACAATATTAAAATTTTTAATCATAATATTACCTTTATAAATATTTTTCGCCACGGATAAGGAACACTTTCACCTGGTTGTAAAGCAATATCAATGTTATTTACTAAATTATCGTATTCAAAGTTTTTTAACCACTTCTTCAGCCAATTACTGTGTACAATCACGGCAAATAAATTTGATGTATTGGTAGGAAACACATATTTACTGTTTATTTCAAGTTCTTTTATAATATTATCCATATCCTAATTAAAATAACTCTTTGTTTTGTTTTCCTACATACGAGATTACCAATACTATCAAAATTTGACATTTATTCGCATGACAGATCGATTGAGTAATACCCTATACAAAACATAATTTCCCATAAACGTCGCTAAAAAACTTAGATTTACTTAGAAATAAATAAATAGATTATTTATCTGTACATCTTAATTTAGTCTTAATGTTTATATATACCACCTTTGTTTTTAATCGACGAAGAGCTTGTTATTCTGACGCTTCTTTTTTTAAATGTACTCGATACGTTTTGGAGAACACATACAGCATTAAAGATGATACCTCAAGAATTAAAAAAACAATCAGCAGGAGGCGTAGAAAAATTTTTGGAATTTGTAAATTGTGGGAAAGAATTTGCTATAAATAAAAAGTTACACAGTAATAAGACAGAAATTTTTTCAAAGATTTATGAAAAAAATTGGTACGTTTTTGGAATATAACAGATTCATTATCATCATTTCAATCAATAGTCGTCCACTGCTGGACATAAATCATATAACAGATTGATACACTATAAATAGAAAACAAGATAATCGTCCAAAATTAAGGACTAATACATTTGGTCAAATTATATCTCAATTTTTTACTTATAAATTAAGCAATCGTGGTGTGTATACGAGGAGGGATCAAAAAGTAGTGAGAATGAAGTAGAATATAATGACTATTGATAACTTAATAATTTATTTTTCTACATAGTCTCAGAGTGTCTTTACACACGGAGTCCAGCACTTGACCAATGCTCCTATCCCTTTCAAAAAGTTTTATCTTGGTCCTGCAAAAAGCTCTCCACGGCATCCGTCACCTTGTTATCGTCTTCGTAACTGTTTCCCCGTAAGTATTCTTTCAATTAGGGGAATAGATAAAAATTCCTTGGCGCCAGATTTGGTGAATAATAGGGGTGATCAACCAATACGTAGCCAGCTTGCCGTCTTGTCGAGGCGGTGGGGCTCTAGTAACCGTGGTCCGGCACACGGTGAAGCGAAGAGGAACGCGACCCGAGCTTGAGATCCGCAATCTCTCTCGCTCGCCTTGGAGTGTGCCAGGGGGCTACGGAAGGCAGTGTGCGATGAATTGGGCCCGCACACAATGCCTTCTGCGGCCGAGGAGGAGTCGCGGGGAGAGAGCAGTGTCGGTATTGCGATGCGCCGTTCTCCCTACCCTCCGCGAATAATCGGTGTCGCACCGGCGATGCGGCGGCGGCGGGGCCGCGGGGGAAGAGGAGTGTCGATATAGCGATGCGTCGTTCTCCCTATCCTCCGCGGCCGTATAATGGATGGCGGCGGAGCCCAAGATCGGATCCGCCGCAGGGAGCCGAAAGCACTTGCTCGGCGAGCTCCCATGGCCTTTAGGTGACAGATTCGGGGGAATCTGTTGCTCATACGACAAAGGCTTAGAGGGAGGTGCGTTGTACGTTCCGGCGCGCCCTACCGGGGGAGGGATGGGAGAGATTTTTTTCTCCCCGAGGTGAGGCTGCTTTTGCGGCCGGCGCAGGCGGGGTCGCGGAAGTCTTTCTGTTCCCGTAACCCCGCCGAAAAGCGACCAGGTGGACATCGCATAGGTTTTAGTCGGTGCAAGTCCGACATAACCTACCTTTGCCCCCGCGAAGGCAGGTATGAGTAGGTATTAAACAAAAAAAACTGACGACCTGTGCGCGTTGTGGTGATGAAACAGCACGACCCTTCAAAGTTTCGCTCTCCTTTTCTCTTTTATGACATTCCTCAACTTGGGAATTAAAGCTGCATAATATTGGCCTATAATAGTGGTTCCACGCTCCTGGTAATCAATCAACAATATCCCTTCTGAGTCCCAAAATATAGAGGCCATAACCTTGCCACGGCACGAAACATCCTCGGAAACGGTGATGATGGCCTTTTCCATTGCGAGGATTGCTGTTTTGTCTCGGTATCAAATGATGGACCCATGTTTTGTCCATTGTTACGAAACGAGACAAAAAGTTTTCAGAATGTTCTTGAAAATTGTCCAACAATGTCTTCGAAATATCAAGTCGATATTGTTTCTGACTACCAGTTAACATTCTCGGCACCCATCTTGCGTATCCGCAAGATTTTCTCATATTCAAAGACGGTTTCAATATGGATTGAATACTTCCATATGAAATGCCCGTTTCTTGAATTAAGTATTTGATGGTAACTCTTTGATCGCTTGATACAATATTATCGACTTTTGCGACATTTTCTTGGGTGACTGACGTCGGTGGATTGCCGCAACAATGTTCGTCTAACGTGCACGTTCTCCCTACTCGAAATTGAGAAGGCCACCTTGCGACAATGGAATACGACGGAGCTGACTCTTCTAAGGTTTCCTGTAAATTGCAATGAATCTCTTGCGTCGTAGCTTTTTTAAACAGAGCTATTTAATAACTGCCTGCACCTCATTTCTCTCCATTTTCAAGAACGACGCGAAGCAAACAAATGACTCCATTCAGAAAAAAACAAAAGAAAATTGTATTTTTTTTAGTAATATTACAAATATCTGAGCTGTGCCTGCCAGGATTAATTTTTTTCTTACCAAGGAGTACACATATCGTTCTCACTACTTTTTGATCCCCCTCGTAATAAATGAAAATAAATTGCTCGAAAAATATTTTATTAACTAAAATTATTTTAATAGAACAATAACATTATTTTTTTATTAGAAAAAAATATATTACAATATTTAAGTTCTTCTTAATTGTTTGTTGGTCCCAATCGTCATTAATTATTTTTACATAAGCCTTGTAGTCATTAAAAAATTGTAAAGAAAGTATGATAATAACAAAACACTTATATGCCTATACATAGAAATTATTATATGTCATCTTTCAGGAATAAAATGCTTGCAAAAATTTATCAAATACACCACCTATTAAAATATAACCAACTATTAAAATATTACTATAATTCATATAGTCAACAATCATTTTACTTTCATGAACAACATCATTTACTATATATGTCTTACATATGTCACTGTAAATAATATAAAAAAATGGTATGAGCTATGATTTGTTATTTTGTAAATATCTATGTTGTATAGTTATAAAAACTAAGCTTGGACTTAAAGCACTATATTGGAATTGTAACACTCGTAACTTATAAAAAGATTCTATAGATGATAATATTAAGATACAGATTATTCGATTTTTCCTGAAATTCTCTTCATGTAACATTTCCATAAAGTGTCTTTATAAATAACAGCTTGAGCTTCTGGATTTTTGGATGCTACGATGCCGCGTCCTACTACCACCACATCAGCTCCATTTTCCAATATTACTTTCTCTGGAGTATTATAAACTTGCCCAAGCTCATCTTTAGAGCTTTCAAGTTGAACTCCAGGTGTCAGTTGAATCAATCCAGGATCTTTGAATGTATCTCTCTTTTGACAAACAAATCCAGCTATTAACTCTGGATATTTAGCAGCCATTTTAACAGTTTCTTCTGTGTAATCTTTTGTAATTAGATTGCCCTATAATACAAAATACATTAAATTAGTTATTGTTTTTATTAATTTTAAACATTATAATTATTCAGTGTGGCATAGGTAAATGAAGATCAACAGATTTTAGTACCAGGGAAAATACATTTTAGAGAAATAGTGCTGGCATACCATGAAGACTAAAGCTGTTTTCAATGATTACTCAATATAAATGAGCTCAGCAACATGTGTGCCCAACATCATTTTCTTATTGTCATACTGCATGGTAAATGATATAACCAACATATTTTATTTAATTGAAAAATTACAAATTTAAAAAAAATATAATTTTCAGTGCCAGTGGTTCTGAAAGACCACCTTGATGGATGGTAAATCTGCTCATAACAAAGAGGTGCAAGTTAGGGTGTTTATATGTTTAGTGTTTATACACTGCACAATATTTCACAAGCAATATTGCACAAGCTTTCACGGCCATAATGGTGGCCGAAGCATCGACATCACCCGAAAAAAACTGCACAATATTGTATTCTTAACTTTGAGAACCAATATGTTTAACTTTTTCCTTGAGTAACTTCACTATTTAGGGACATCCCACAAAAATGAAAAAGAATAGTGTTTATACACTATTGCTTGAGAGCACAAACAGAAGCTACTAAATAAACAAATTTCTACTACCGAGACCTGCTATCAGTGCTATAAAGCAAATACAAGCAATTATTTTATAAGAACTCATATTAGGCTCTTTTAAATACTATATAGCTATTAGCAATATTTACAGTACTATGTTAATGACTAGCTTATTTCTGGACCTCCAAGTGCCAGAAGAGGTGACTAAATGAATAAGGGTCACAGGATACTTAGTGGTGTATCACACAATTGAGATATTGTGACAATCCTGTATTTCTCAACTGTAGGTAACAGTTCAACGTACAACAGCATATCTAAATAGAGCTGATGGCAGTCGGCCTCAAACGCTAAAACATTTTATAACAGCAAAAGAATGCACTTGCTGGACCCTAAATGTAATAAAAGCGGGGCCACCAAGAAAATGCTTTTAGAAATGTAACTAACCTCACTACTCATTTCAGCCAGAAAGAAGACACCTTTGCTAACTCCATTAGTGCAACTATTAATTGCTTTTAAAATACCTTCTCCGGGTAAAGAATGTACAGTCACACAATCAGCCCATTCAGCAATCTTGTATACACCTTTTGAATATTGTAGAGTTACAGTATTACCAATGTCAGCAAATTTCCTATCTTCTAGTAAAAAGAAGTTAAATTTCATAGCTAAGTGTTTCAATTGTTTTATGAAATTCTCATTGAAATCTTCTATTATGTCCACGTGTGTTTTCACAAGACAAACATGTTCTCCAACTTTTTCTAGGAGATCAAGAATTTCTGTTGACATTGTCAGATCCACAGAGAGGCATAGATTAGTCTTCTTGGTGGCCATTATATTAAACAATTGCTTTGCTATTGAATTTGTTGATAACTCTGCTCGCTTTTCAAATTTCAAATGCATTCTATTAATTGTTGGATCTGCAACAAAATTTTAGAGATAAGATAATTTTAGATACTAAGCAAACTAAAGAAAGTTATCTAATATACAGTTAACTTAATAATATATTTTTTTCTTAATTAGAACACATACAAAAATTTAATAAATCTTTGGCATGTTTCAGTAAAGTTTTGTGAACCTAAAAGTAGATGTATTAAATGTACTTTTTTATATGTTAGATATTAACAATAACACAGTTAGGTATTAGTTTAGACCTTAATTTTTAACTTACCAACTGTGGGGGCTTGAATGTTTTTCAAGTAATTTTTGACATCATCTCCTGTATTTGCATTAATACAATTGTTTTTTACTAATATATCTATAAGCTTGGACATTGTAAAAAGTGATGACATTTTAACATTGTTGGCCTCAAGATTTTGCTTGCCACCTTGTTCCCTATCCAAAATAATGACAGCCTCCTCGGCTACTAGTCCTTCATTTCTTAAATCTTTAACTGTTTCCAGCACACTAGAACCAGATGTTACAACATCTTCTACAATATAGCATTTCTGATTTGGTTTATAATGACCTTCTATCATTTTTTTGGTCCCATAAGATTTGGCTTCTTTTCGCCGCATTAACATGGATTTCTTTGCTTTAACACTAAGCAATGTAGCAATTGGTAAAGCTGTATATGGTACACCACAAAGATGATCATAATCGCTAGATTTTAATGTTATGTCAAAAATAAGGTTACAAATCAGTTCCTGAAAACAGAATATTTTACAGATATATATAAACCTATGTAAGTTTCCTTGATTAAGAATAAAAATCATAAGGCGAATGAGTTTACTTTTAAATATTCATACCATTACACCAGGGTAGCTAACAATAACCCTCAAATCAAAGTATACCGGTGTCTTTATACCACTCTTAGTAGTAAATTCTCCAAACTTAACGGCATCAATTTTGTACAAATTAAGAGCTAACTCTTCTAACTGTTTCTCATAATCCATGGTTAATGAAATCAAAATTTGCTTCACAAAAACCCTAACACACGTGAAAACAACTGGGTGAACGATATCTTTATTTTGACTCGTACTAATTTGACATAAACTCCCTGTGTATAATTTAACATATATAAAATAAATGATCTATGCAATTTTTCGCTAAGTTTAGAATTAGATCGCTTAATTGAGAATTCTGAATATATTCATTTTTGATAATTTTTTTATCCTGAAATTTTAATTTATTAGGTAAATGTTTATGGTGTTTCAAACGTATAACGGAACTTACCAATCTTTCCATTCACTCGAACACACAAATCATTCATATGTACTCGTTCATTTTTATATCATTTAAGATACAGTGATTATAGCGGTTTGTTGTCAATATTGTTTATTATGTTTCAAATATTGTTGTGATCGTAAATTATTATAAAAGTTAAAGAGATAAATCTGTTTTTACGATTTTTAAACTCTGTGCAAAAGTGACAACATCAGCAAAATTAAATTTACTACTAAAGAGGTCAGAAAGCACTTTGAAAGTTTTGTGTTGTTATTTTGATGTCTTAAGTTTTGTTATGAAATTATTTGTTGTAGAAAACACAACATTTTTAGTTTAAACGCTTATCTAGTATTTTTTAAATTATTATTACCCATCTGGTCTCTTCTAACGGTGATTTTGGATTCAGGTAGAAAATATTTTGAATCAATGCGGGGTTAAGCGAGCCCACCCTCCTAACCGGACGAAGTGGGGTTCCCTCCCCTAATGTAGGGGATGTTGGGGTAGACAAAGGGTAGTCACCCCTGTGCGGAGGGGAGCGTAGGCCTTGGGTGAGTCAGTGGAAGGGAAGGGATAACTATTTGAAGTACGGTTCTCCTCCAGAGCATGTATCAGCGCGAGTGTGAGAAAGTTTAAAACTTTGTGCTTATGTCAGGAGTATTTCATCAATATGGATAAAAAAATAAGAGGTAACTTTTGTTTTTTTTTTAAATATTTGACTTGCATGTTCTTATGACAAACATTACTCAGTTATAGTAGAAATCTTTAATGTTTCTATAAATTTTGGAAAGAAAAGTTTTCTTTCTGATGTATGTACGTATTTAAGGATAACCGAAAATATGATTACAATTTCATACAAACACGAATTATTTATAAAAAAATGTAGACTTGTTTTTATTCGCCAATAACATTAAGCCTATAAAGATGGTTTTCAGATTACAATCATAACATCTCTTGTCTATGTAATAATATATAAAGTGATTGAGCTCATAATGGTAATTCTTACTGTATTCTTATTCTAACAAAAGTAGACGGGTTAAAAAGCAGTACTTTTTTCGTTAACTTGCGAACAGGACGTTCACTTATAGTGATAATTCTGACCATAACAATGAAGTGCCTTTGAGGATGTCGACACTGCACCACATATTGCGCGTTATCTTGTGAACTTTCATTATTGTTTAGAAATAGGTGTTGTGTAATATCCCCCTTTTTGGCGGGGAAATTTTCAAAATATACCACCTACTACAGGGGTTGGGGGGGATCAGGGTTATGTTGGATTTCCACCCACAAAAACCCCCCTCGGAGACCTCCTTTAATACGTTAGGGTTTCACTATCAACGGAACGCACCAACTCATCATCTGATTACGCCCCAAGAAGGGGAAGTCTTCCTCAATATATTAGTACTTAAACGAAATGAAAGACCTAGTTAGAGTCTTAAATTACCAGAAATTTTGCAGTACTGTAGATCTTTATCACACACTGTCTCAATTCAGGCTTATACTCATCACAACTTTAAGTTACCTTCATCTGTAAAATTTTATTTCTACTTTCCTATACATTAAAACTCCGTGTGGGAGGCTGATTATCCCCACTCAAGCCGTAAAAGCCGACAGGAATAATCCTAGGGAAAGAGCGGCGGCTTTCCCTGTGACCTTTATCAGCTTAGTTATATCCCCCATCTCCGAGATACGTATATTTAGAAGTGCACATTAACAGTTTAAAATATAAACTCTTCAATATCACGATGAAAGAAACTACTTATAATAGATAATACCCAAAATTGCCACCTCCGAAAAAAAAAGATGTTATACAATAATTTTAACATATGCATACATTTCTGTCGAAACATGTATGTCTTTTTATCGACGAGATGAGCAACGCGTTCACCTGATATTAAGTGATACCCTCGACCATAACAATGAAGCGCTGGTTAAGATGGTATACACAGCACCACATTACACTCGTCCTCTTGAGACAAATGTTGACTATTATTACCCTAGTAATTTCACTAGCATACAGCACCATTCAAACTGGAACAGTAATTTTTGCATATTACTAGTTGTCTGCTGCAATAGGAGCTGTGGTGGTACCTAAACGGTCTCCAGCAACGAAGACCTATCAGTATATCACCAGTTTCAGAAGCATTGTAACTTTTCGATACCTTAACCGAATTTGTCCGATTTTTTTAAAGAGCAATTTTTTTTTTAACTACAACGATATTGTTAGTCTTCCTTCAGTTTATAATATCGATTTAAATGTTATTGACATAAAATATGTAACCCTATGTTTTTTTTATTTTAATTATCCTCCTTTCCTTAGTCAGTTTGGGCCAAGGCTCGTTATACATCAAGGGCTCGTTATAATTCAAAAGAAAATAATAATAATATTTTTTATTATTTTCCTTTTAGCTTTCATACTATTCCTTCTACTCTTCTTTCATTCATCATTCGTTCGAACTACCCCCTTTCCTTCTTTCATCCGTCTTTCTAAATAGAGGAGATCATACTCTTTATTTCTTTCTTATGTCTACATTTCTTTTTGACTTATCTATTTTTACAATTTTTGGTCTTATCTATACATTCTTTTTACACATTTATGTTTATCTATTCTATTTACAATTTTGCTCTTATTTTCTATCTGATTCCTTTCTTACGTTTTGTTAGCGCTTGTTACCTCTTATCACCTTTTTACAGAATGATAACAGGATTTGACGACTTTGGTCTTCACTCATTTGGGTGGCGATGCTACCAGCGCTAACCTCCCTCTCAAGTTCTAACCCTATGGTTAGTTGCATAAGGTTTTTTATTGCGAAAGTAGGGTCCAAAAAAAACGTCCTTCCCTCCTACAATGTTAACAACTATGTCCAGGTAGTGAGAATGAAATGGGTAACAAGGTGATATAGCAAGCTTTTTAAGTGTTACCACATTCTCTTGTCGCTGGGATTAAGAGATAACTTTTACGTTTTACATTGTGTCAGATAATTTGTGCGTATTTTGCTACAAATATACTGCGGATTAATACCAGCAATTTATTTATCGTGTTCATCTTCTTCGTCTTACTGTAAAAAGTAACCGTAGTTTAAATTTTTTTGAAGGAAGTATTTCTATCTACTAACATTATTGACTACAGCTCCCATCATATTTTAAGCTTATATGAAATCGGCAGAGGAAGATATTCATTAATATTTATTAATTTATTTTTTATCTACGCATGGGAACGTAATATTAAAATGCACATGAAAACCTCTTTATTAGCCTTATGAAAGTAAAATATGAATATTGTGAACGCGGTTGGTCTTCTTATATTATGAAATATCTAAATACTTAATTTAGCAATAAAGAATTAATCCGTAATATTACATCATCATCATCAGTCGATACAGACCTCCATTGCTGAACATAGACCTCCCCCATTAGTGAGGGGATTTGGCACATCTCCCTCCGCGCTGGCCCAATGCGGGTTGGCGGGGAGCCAGAGCCTCGTTTGTTGATTAACAGGGTGCACTGGGAGCAGGTGAGGTTGGCTTGGGTCCAGTGAGTTGTAGTGTGGGTCCCCTTACACCCCTTCCACCCGTAAGATATTATATAGTTATATAACAATGTGACCTAACTAGGGACCCCTCCTGTTTTAGATGCAAGCGGTTACGTATAACCATTAATAACTTTCTACACAGGGTCCAATTTAAAGGTTGTTTTTTGTACCTTGGTTAAAAGAAATATTGCTTAAAATTGTAATTTATGAAACGATTGACCTGCACTTGATAAACTCCGTTGTCCGAGTTTTCTAGATCCAAACCTCAAACTATTTTTTTTTCGGTTTATGGTTTCTATTGCTCTGCGCAATAATTTCGCCATTGACTAGTGATGGAGAGAATACACACAGGGGATAGAAAATTGTTCGGTATAAAAGTGAAATTCTGCTAATATGAAAGAGA
>DWLS01000303.1:0-33659 GCA_018246255.1 Pachliopta kotzebuea | reverse complement strand
GGTACCACGCTGGCTAGACGGGTTGGTACAGGGTTTTGTTTCGAGTTTTCCTTCTCTCGCACGTGATAGTAACTGTGTGTTTTCCCTCAGTCGCCTCTTACGACTCCCTAGGACAGTGAAGGGGGGGGGGTGACAAATTGTATTCTAAAGCCGTCACCACACGGCTATTTTTTTTTTGATAACATATACCAATTTTGTTTTATGTCAGTGAAAGTATCATTTCACTTTTTGGATCCAACTGGGAAACAGAGTTCTAGTCATTACTGGCTTCAACACTAAGTGGGATCTTTTGTATTGCAAAGACAAAGGAGCGTTTCATTTGTGTGAAAATAAATAAAGTTATTTTTAAAAGTTTGCGCTTCAGTATCATACTTTTCTAAATAAATACAGTCAGCATATTTCTCCGCGGAAATATGGAGAACATTTTTCTTTACAAAACGAATCAAATACGTGACAAGTCTGCAACCATCAGTGTTGCCGGTACCGCAAAAACGACGTTATTAAATCTTCGTTCACATTTTTTTTGTCTACTGTAATATGATTTATCGCTGCAGAGAAATTGGTATCACCAAGAGACAGTTAATATGAAGCAAGCGAAAGAAATCCTTTTTATTTTCTCAGCGCAAAATCTATCTATTTCAGCTTCTTTGGAACTAATGAAAATCAAAAATTTCTAACAATTTTTTGTACTGAAAACTTTATTGAATGGGTCATGTGGAAAATTTCAATTAATGAATTTTTTTGGAAAACAATCTTACAGTTTTTACGGTAGCTATAACAAATATAATTTGTTTCAAGAATAATAAATTTATTACAATCTGTGACCATAAAGTGTGACTAACTTTAAGTTGATTGACTACATAATTTTTCAGGAACTTCAATTTTCATTTCCTATAATGTTTTATCGCTATTGCTGCAGCCTTGTCTGTATAAATTAAAAATCTTTTACTTTGAAGTCAGTGTTAATAAATTGTTTTATAAACTGTTATTTTATACGTTTTTGCTTTTGGAAATCCATCTATTAATGAAAATATTTAAAAGAATTTATTGTATATCATAGTAAAAAATTACTCTCAATATTACAATATCTCCAAGACAACATTTATATGAACAGAAAATTTAAAAAATAATTTAAGTTTTGTAAAAGACTTGAAGAAAACGTTTTTTTCTATAAAAGAATAAACAAAAAAAAGTAAATTATTCAATAACTTGTTATTTACAATACAGTCTCAAAAATCAAGCATTTTATTTATTTCATATAAATTCTTGAATAAACAAAATGGTTCTTCATAAAACAAATTCTTATCCAGTAATATATAACTTCAAGCTTGGTGCTGCGGCTAACCGCGTGTCATGTAACACGGATTTCCCTAATTTGATTCCAGGGCCACATGTTGTAGTAGTTGGTGGTAGGGTTTTTACGACATCGTCTAACTAGACACCTTCGTATTATAAATCTTCTATAACAGAAATACTTTTTTCTAACTCCAAATATACAAGAGCCTCAACCACGTTCTTTTCTTCACTAACCACCATGTGAAATTGTTAACGCTTTGCTCTTAAGAATAAGACTATGATAAGCTTATACTTAACTACATGTGAGATTTATGTACAGAGGCTCATGTTTCTATGAATCTTACAAAACGTAATTCTTCAAGTCGTGACGGGCGTGTTCGTACGGAATACTTTACATTCGTTTAATAATGTCACCAGTTTCATTACCACTTAACATATTTTATAAAATGTGAATTACAACGACACAATAACTTTATTTTAAGTCCAAAAATATATTAATAAAATATTCGAAACTTAATTTTAATAATTAAAGTTACTACGCATTCAATGTACATATAAATCCGTGTAATTCTATTTGACGCCGGAGGTGGTAATATATATTATTGTAATAATAATAACCTACTTAATAATCCCATTGTTGGGACTTTCCATGGTACGCTCTTCTCTCACTAGAGGAAAGATAAAGCCATTTACCCTATTGATATATTCCCACAACAACGGCTATCATGTACTCGTACATGTGATGTCCCCCAATTGATACTTGATCATCAGAGTGGACCAGTTATTTCCTATTATTTCAGAGCTAACTTCATCATTCATATAATTTCAAGATTGACATATTCTCTATCCTACAATTAACAATTAAACGGTGGTTAAATTTATATAGATAATAACCGTTGTTACAAAGGTTGTACGTGTCGACGGTGATGTAAACTCGCATGAAGCCGTAAAGAATGGGAACAGTTTATGATACATTTTACTGCTGTTGTAACCAGAATATTGACGGTATTATAAAAACAACTCATTTCAAATAAATTTACAGTAAACATTAACGAAGAGAAATTGTTATTATAAAAATACTATTTGTTACACAGTAAAAGAGGATATAGGTAGAAAACCTCGCTAGTATTCCATCTTCACCGGTGTATTTGACAAGAACCCTTTCGTTACACAGTTGCGACTTATCTACTTTCTCCGTAGTTCAGTCATTTAATGTAATATCCGTAATTGTTTTTATCTAAAAAATATCAAGAGAAATCATACTGTCATAAGTTAATACGTACAAATCCAACATTTGAATATCTTATTGAAACTGTAGATCTATTCCTCCTCACAAAGTTTTCTGTTTTAAAAGTATTTTTTTATAAAAGAAATGCAAGAATTTTACTAAATTACGCATAGTACAAAAATAAGAGATCATAATATAGATACAACTGAAGGCCAAAAGCAACAAATTATTTTTAAACGTAACAACTCAATGGGAACATAGTCTTGAGTACTAGTTTATGATTAAAAAGAAATACTGTTTTTAACACGAACCAATAACTATGAGAAAGACATGATCATTAGTTAAATTTCCAAATGAAAAACTATATTTTGTTTCGTTCGTTATATACTGATTATCTAATTATGTTATCATAACTACAACTCTTCATAAGAAATGGTAAATAAAGAAAGTATAATCGGAAAGATTAAAAAATTTAACTAATAAATGTAGTATATTTAGAATTTAAAAGTACAACCGTAAATCACATGCTGTAGCGTAAAACTACTGGTGTTTCGAACAAATATCACATATATTTCAAAGGCATAATGTTGCTATAAATTCTAACCGTTTACGACGAAGCGGGTAGCGAAGAGAAGAGAGAAACCTACCCCATTTTGTAACGATGAAAAGAATGTTGTTCACGTTTCTATTCGGCCTCGAATGGATCAAAAACAAATAATTCCAACGGTTATTCCTTTTACGTGTCTGAATACCGCCGTGGTGATTTTATTAAACATCTTCACGCATCATTCTTATTTCATTTCAGTTCCACAATATTTTCAGGAATTATTGAATAAATAACGCACTGTTTACTACAAAAGAAGGATGTGACGATTGATTTTATCTTCAAGTTATATATTTAGCTTTCTTTGTGTTTTATTATTAATTTGCAATAAACATATTCATTTTAGCCTTAAGTATAAATTTCCATGTAAGTTAATTTGAAATAAATGAAAATTTTTGGAATTTTTTATGTAATTGTTAGAAGTTTGATTAGATATTTTTTAATGAGTTTACCTGATGGTAAGTGATACGCTTGCCCATAGCAACGTGGACCGGGTTAAAATGGTATATACAGCACCACATTGCGCTCATCGCCTTGAGACATCATGTATTAGGTCTCGTTATCGCAGTAATTTCATTAGCACACTGCACCCCTTAAACCGGAACATAGTAATATTACTGTTTGGCAGCACAATTAGGAACTGTTGAGGCACCACCAATGAAACTTTAGTTTCATTTAAACTAGTTTTTTTTTAATTTTTTTTTTTTAATTCATAGCCTTTCACCAAATAATTTTGAAAACAAAATACTTACTGTATATATCTCTATTTGAACTCTCTGCCAGTTTTATTGCGATATGCTTCGTTAAGTCAGTTATTTGCGATTTATTACAACAATTCAACTGAAATAACGTAATGTTTGAACTACCTTCTTATCTTAATAATCTCCATTAAGTTAAGTCTATAATCAGTAAACTTAAATCACCGTACATCCCCTGAATTCATTTAACGTAAAATGAATCTCTTATCATGTACTATTTAGCTTAATTTACTCTGGAGTTGATATGAGTTTGTTAACTAAAATTATTATCTTTTTTACCTAAAACATATTTCATTTTGATGAATGAACATATGGCTCTTCTCTGAGTTCCCTATGTAAATCATATAAGGACCTCTTGACATCACTTCCTGTATGAAATGTTGGGAGTTCCATTGAGTCACATTTGTATTAAAATTATGAACTAAGTATTCAAGCATATGACTCAAACAAATGATTAGCTCTCAGTGAATCAGATATTCCATACAAACTTGTTAATAACGAACAGCCCTGTTAATGTTTCTCATGGTGTTAGACTTTCTACCACAAGAATAGAGCCTGGGCCATTTATTCACCAACAAGTGCGGATCTGCGGATGTTATATGTTTCCGAAATAAGTTCTAGGAAAATGTCGGTTTTCTGGCGATGACTTCCTTAATCGAACACCGAGTTATCACAGCTTCCTTTACGATACATACTTAATGTGTATTCTATCCTTATTTTAATCTGAGCAACCTCCGAAGCTCTTTAAAGAAATTAGATATTTGATTACAATAGCTAGAAGAGTTTAGAAATAGCTACGCCGATCTCTCTCTTTGATATAAATGTAGCAATCCAATGAGCTCGTAGAATAAGAAACAATGTAAATTTTTCTCCTCATTTACTAACGGAGTGTCCCATTCATAGGATGTTACAGTACGAATTTGAACAGGAAACAGGCATACAAATATATACCGAAGGTTGAAACGAGTTAATAAAATTTAAATTAGTTAGAAATAAGATATAATGTATTGTCAAAAGATGTGACTATAGTAAATAATAAAAATAAGAATATTTAAATATGACTATGTTCACATAGATGTATGTACAGGTTTGGTATAATTGAAGATAAGATAGCATAAGTATTACATGTCGTAAATATAAGTTAAAAAACCCATGAACAATAATATCAGGGAAAAGCAGAATTAATAAAAAAAAATGTAAATTTTCCTCTGTATTGATATTCTATACTTATCTTACTGGTTCTTCATTAACGTAAAGTAAAACTTTGGCCAATTTTTTAATGTAAAGCCTTTAACAAAATAAGTAACGCAAGTATACGTAGCATACGTAGTGTTCGTAGCAATCCTCAATAAGTCATTAACCATGATATTTTAAATAAAAGTGAAATAAATTCACTTTCCTTCACCAAGGATATTCTCATTTTAAATAGTTTTAGATGGTTCAAGGTAAAGTTAATAGTTACCATAGAAATGTAAGTAATTAAAAAAAACCCACAACAAAGTTCGTCTTACCGTTAATACGAAATTCCTGTAAAAAATATAACCGACGGAGATTCAAATAAAAAACGGTATTTTTCATGAATATAGCTTTCAAAAAGGTTTTAAAAAATTAACAATATATATATTTTTTTTTTGTATTAAAAACATACATTTGTTATCAAAAATTATGTATTATTTTGAACAGTACTTTTGTAAATATGCACAAATGTTTAATAACGTAGAAAATTTATTTTCTTTACAGACTTTTTTATATTAAAATTTATAAATTCTCTATAATTTTATAAAAGAAAAATTCGCTGAGAGTTTTACTCTATAAGCATGAATGTCTCAAACGGTTTTTTTATGACATCATATAGCATGCACGATTAGTTCACGGTATGCTTAAGACGTCATCACTTAGTCCTGAGTGACAAAATCATACAAATTATACGTTACAATGCACATTTATGAATTGCATATACATAAAAGCACACAACGGCGGTAGATATGAATCACGCTCTTTATACACGACATGACTCAAGTTATACAAAGGAGACCATTACAGCTGTTGAAATTGAATATTCAAAAAACTTTATACCTACTGTAGAATTATAAAGGTGACGGAAGAAAGAATTTAACTTAGTTTCTTAACCTTTTACCAATAATCAGAAAAATAGATATATAAAACAATTCGTTTAATCTAAAACTCTGATGTGGCATTCAATGTTACCAGGACTATAAAGGTTGCTCGTAAACATGCAATCTCTGTAACGGAGCCCTTTATTCTACAATGAAAAGCATAAAACACGAATAAACAACTATTACAACTTCACAACGCCAGTCTCGCTTAGAATCTCATAAACATAAAATTCAATTTTGCAAAAAAATTTTTCCTTGTAATAACCAGAGTTTATTTACCGACACAATATAAAAACTAATGAAGGCACAAAAAACAGAAGCTTTTATATTTTATTTGGAAAGACCCTAGACAAACTCTTGAAGAAGCTTCATAATTATCTCCAAAGTAGACCTAGGCAAGAAATGTCTAAAAAGTATAGTAAGTTAGAAAATGTATGTAAATCTGTGTAAACAGTAATAACATTTTTTTTTAATATTTAAGACAAAGACTAGTTCAAGGTTAGAAAGAGACAAACATTTATAATGTACAAAAGAATTTTTTCTATTTAAAATTATGATGCCTTCATTCAATGTTAATCACCCACTGTTTTCACTGTTCAAATTACTGAGGTACGTTTCAGTAGTTCAAGATAAGATCTTAATTTTAAAGTCTTCATCTTTTAATAATTAATATATACAATGCATATGAATTTTCTTGGCTGTTTAAATAATCAATTGCTTGTGTGGCTATATGGCTTACTTGCTAGCCTTGTAATAATGGTACCTGTTCAAATTCCAAAAAAAAAAAGTAAATTTATGAAAGAGATTTACTTTTTTTTTGAGAGAAGAAAAAGATTAACACATTGCATACGGGATATACAAAATAAGTGTAAAAACAGTAGTTACTAATTGTGAATAACTACAAGTAAAAGAGTATAGACTATGTACCATCATCAACAGCCTTCGGCAGACCACCGCTGGACAGAGTCGTAAAATTTTTTTCAACTTTAACACTTCACCTACCACAACATCTCACATCTCCTGCCTTGACTAGCAGAGAATGCCTATAAATGTTAAATCTGCCTATGGGACCCTAATTTTGGGCGATCTCAAATAAGGTTTCAAATAAAAAAAATAATAAGTCTTAACAACTCTTTAGAAATTATCAATAGGTTTAGGAAGCTTTGTACATTCCCATTCCACATTACATTTTGAAGTTAAACATTTGTGACAAGTGTGATGGAGGGAGTGTTACCTGGAAGCGAATTCAATTTGCAACAAACGCTTTGAAACAGAATGGCAAATGATATTATCGCTCTCCAACAGTACACTGAAAGCGTTACGTTGAAAATTATCTTTTTGTACTTTATACGCGTGCTGTGTACATATAAAAATAGTAAAACATCAGTTTTGTGCCGTATTTCGCGCCTGTTATAAATTTAGATCTCAATTTTATGTAAGTTATAAAAATGTCGTTACCTTCACGATGAAACTGGAAGAATGAAATGAGACTGCTTCTTGATAAAAAATATAAATTTTTCAGCTTATTCAGCTGTAACTAAAAAGTTAAACGGAAAAGGGACCCGTTATTAAAAGCCGCAATTGAAATTTATTCTATGGAAAATTCAACGAACTCACTATGGTTTTTCCATTTAAACATTTTCATTAATTCTATTAAATTGGTTATAAAGGAGAAAAGATTTTTTAGGGAAAAATGTAATAAAAGATTTATATTTTGTAATTTTCACAATTCTTTCACTTGTCAATTCGGAACCGTCCAAAGTTTCAATAATTAAATTCGGTCACATTTCTCGAGTAGCCGACTGAATTTCAACGAGACACCTTTATACCTCTCATATAACTTTGTTCTGAATAATCAAAATGAAGAAAATTTTTTAACTCACTTTTTTAACATAATGAAGGGATATGACGTTAGCTTCATTGTTAACAATACGCCTACAAGGTGATGTTTGTTTTATCCCGAAAACATCTCTGTTTCGGAATTGAATCGGAAACCATCGTCTGAAATTAATGCTTTGGTACTTTTATTAAGGAATCTTTAATAATTATCATATTTTCACGGTCATATTCCAAGTAGTGTTGTAAATCAAATGAATTATTTAAGGAAAGAAACATTTTTCGCGCAATTATTTTATAATTTTGTAATCTAATTATTAATAAAATTTTATAGATACTTTAGAAAAATAACGTAATGGAAATATCGCAATTTGAACCATTCAATATCGTGCTGGAAATTCTTTTCTTCTTATAAATTAAGAATCAAATCTACTAGTCGTCTATTAATCTTCAAAGGAGTCACTACCTAATACATAGATTTTCAGTAAAATATATATTACTAACCTTAACATGGTTTACAAATTAATCTTTCTATCATTTTGCAGTCTTTGTGACGATTTGATCAAGTATTTATATATATTTTTAACGTTAATTGGAAGAATTGAAATAACATAATAGATTATCAAAAGCCAATAAAGTTTTCAACAGTCCTTAATTTAAAACGAGTAATATTTTATTTTAAACTTCCTGCTGCAATATATTTCGCCATCTCTATTAATTTGTTTAAAAGAAACTTCTTTTCCTATTAATTCTGAAATCGCCATCTAAGAAAGGGTTTCGTGAGGGTATAATTAATTTTCATTAGACCCAGTAGAGCACAGTTACTTTTAACGTTTTGCCGAATTCCCGTCGAAATTAATTGTAATGCTTAAAGTTAGCCAACCCTTCGGTTTTAACTTCATGGGCTTTTGTGTAAAATAAAGTTAAACAATT
Source organism: Pachliopta kotzebuea (assembly GCA_018246255.1). Taxonomy (NCBI): domain Eukaryota; kingdom Metazoa; phylum Arthropoda; class Insecta; order Lepidoptera; family Papilionidae; genus Pachliopta; species Pachliopta kotzebuea. The sequence continues at coordinate 24,887 of DWLS01000303.1, read as the reverse complement.
AATTCCCTTTTTTAACTATTCTTAAACTAAATATCAATACATAAATCCTGTTACTTAATAATTTGGTATTCTACACTTGTATTATGTAATTCTTTAGAAGTTTATACTGTCATTAATCAAGTAGAATTAACCACTTCGACCATCGTACCGTTTTGTCTTCGAAACAAAGACTATTTACTGCAAAACATGAACTAAAACTAAGTAATTATTTAACCTAAACTTTTTCGCTCTAGTATACATTAATAATTTTATTGTGTACATATAAACTATATATCATAATTAAAACTAAAGCAAATATAGAATGACTGTAGTCAAATGTTCACGTAACCAATAATAAATAACCTATACAAAAAAATTCTCAAAATTGTTATAAAGCTTTCCGATGACGTTTAATAATAAAAAGAGCTTTAACAAATCATTTATACAATGAGGCTATAATTGACATCTAACCAGAAGTTAATGCTTGAAGACGGGAGTTTCGAGTCAGTTCACAAACTTTTTCAATTTTATGAAATCTCTTACAGTTGTAACAGCAAATGTGTTTCCGGCGAAAGGATGATCTTATTTAAATTTATTCGAAACTTTCTCTATCGCCTTATTCACTAAAGTAGCTGCTTCACACAAAAATAAGTTTAAACCTGTTCTTTTATAACTCCATTTGAGTTTTAGGCATTATAAAAATTTATTTACTATTTAAAATCACAACATATTCAAATTGATTTTCGTTAATGATTTTAACTAATATATATTTAACTTACAATTTTTTTGCTCCTTTATTTAAGTTTATGTTCGGCTTTCCTAGTTAAAATATATACATTACAAAACTTTGTCATGTATATGTTATACGTTAATACTTGGGTAAAAAAAATCAAGAAACTAAGAAATAGAAAAAGAAACAAACCATTTTTAAAAATGTTCTTAGTCACAGCACACATCTTTTTTGGCTAGTTCTATTAATAAATCTTAATTATAACAACGTAATATACATTAGTCATGAACATTTTGAACGTTGACATCTAGGAAGATATATCTACATAGATATATTGGCAATTTAAAGAAATAAAAGTAAACTGAACTTTTTATTATGCATATATCTTTAAATGAATTAACCCAATACTAGGGGTTACGTTGTCTGTTTGCAGATTATTAAATGATATTTAACTACATACAATAACAATAGTTTGTTTTTCAGTGTATGATTACATGCCTTATACCATAAATACTCTTCTGAAAATTTATAATAATTTAGATAACCTTTAATACTTAGTGATCGTGATATTTTATTACTCATCATTCTAATGTGAAATAGTTATCATTATCGTGAAGAGGATGACCGCTTAGTGTAAAGACCTTAGGAAGAGGCATTTGTATATCAAGCAGTGGACGTCTATCGGCTGGTATATAATGATAATGATGAAACAAATTAATATAGAACCTAACAAGATCACCGTTCGACAAATTGTTTGTGACCACAGCCCATCGAGCTGGTTTCAATGGCATCGCTAAATTAACGTGGTGTAGTTCGTCGGGTGCAGTTATCCTGAATTCCACTTTCAATTCGGAGCTCAGCCGGCTCAAGTTGTCCGTTATAGTGCACAAGCGTGTTGCTAGGTTGGAATGCGGCAGTCCTAACTTTGTTACAGCACGCTGAATATCGAGCCGTATATGCATTGCTTTCTTTATTGAATGCGAATTGCTTTTGCCTACACAATCGCTTTTAGTGAAACTGACTTCTTCTAATGGTGTGCTTATAAACATGAAACAGGCCTAAGAATACATACCGATAGTTTAAAGGACCCAATAAAATGTAAATTATTATAGTTAGAAATAGGTTTATAATAGATATTGACAAAGGATATGTACTATAGCAAAATAATAGTAATAAGAATATTTAAATGTGACTATATTCACTTATATGTACGTACAGATATTGTAATGGTAGATGATAAGATAGCATAAGTATTGAATCATGTAAATAAATGTTTAAAAACCACTGAATAACAATATCATTGAAAAGTGGGAAAAAGGTGGTGGGCTTGGTATGAAATAAAATATGATATCACTAGAAATCTTCAACATAGTGAGCTCATTCTGCGTTGATCAGTCTGTCAGTAATAGTTATAAAAGCTGTAGGTACTTCGTGATAGCTATGACGTAAGAATATACGTCACCCCTCTTCCCCGGTAACCACAGGTTCTGCGAAGCACTCGTAAAGCTTTAGTAATGAACAAATAAACTCGATTAAATTCGTAAACTACTATTTATGTAAATTTCGGAAAAAAAATTCTATTCAACGAGCCGATGAGACGGGCAAGATCTTCACCTGATAGTAAGTGATTCCCTTTACCAACAACGGTGTTGGTTATAATGGCATACTCAAAGCCACGTTGCTTTTTGACATAAGGCATTGTCTCTTTACCCCAGTAATTTCACTTGCTACAACGTCCTTCAAATGGCAACACATTAATGTTTGGAGCGTTACTCTTTGGCGGTAGAAATCGCAGCCGCAGTGGTACCTACCTATTAGTAATCATTATGTATACTAATTATAGGAATAAATATTAATAGAACTCGGCACTAACCCCAAACACGCAAGGGAACGCTACAAAATACAGAATCATTATGTGAAATATCCTTTGTTGATAAAAGTTGGGATCTTCAATACTTTATGATATCATTGTTAATAATATCTTAAATTACCTACCACAGCTATTTATTTCTACTTTTTCAAATTATTTTATGAAATTCAAGAAACGTTTCCCTTTGTTACAGCGAGTACCAACTTAGTCGGCAAGTTCACACAAAGCGTTCGCCGTATTGTGCAAGACGTCAAGGATGAAGGCACTTCCAGTGAGTATTATCCTTTTCTTCCTTTATATCTTTTCCTCGTTTATTTTCTTGCTTATTGAGTTTTTGATTCGTAGCTCGAAGGTAAAAAAAAAATTATCGAAGATCTTTTGTGGTTTTCCTTACCCTTGTGCAAATTTATATGCGCCTTCTAGGTATTTTTGTTTTTAATATAACTTTGTAATTTTTCATAAATAAAGATAACGTTCGTAAATGTAATATAATATAAAAATATTAGAAAAGTTTAACAGCGATTTTATTGCCTAAAAATATATTCGATGTATGCAAATTAAGTTTTATTACGTAATACATTTAATGCTATATCTGTGAGGTTATTTCGAATCTATTTAATTATCTTCATCATTAATAAATGACAGAATTTAATTAACGCTTTGCACAAATCGAATGGATTGCTCTAACAATATTGCAAATCGCTGGATATTCAAATGCGATAACACATCTAATGTCATCTACTTCGTGTATACGTAGCCAATGTAATTATTCGAATGTTTGCATCAAAACTGGATTAAACAGAATTCTATTAATTCACGATACATGTTAATAACGAGCGAATTTCGATTGATCTATGAAATACCGTTAACGGCAATTACGATTGATCTATGAAATACCGTTAACTACATTAGATCGCGAAATTTAGCTTCATTGGAATGTAAGCGAACAATTTGCTATTGCAATACTAAACAGAAGTATAAACAACATAGACTTTTTTAGGGCAAATTGGATATACTGTAACCTACAGTCTCAAAATATCCACTTCTTTCTAAATTTATTTTATAACTCCTTCATCAGGGAATATTAATATTAAGATTAAGAAAGGAATATTAATATTATGTACCCTGTTATAATTTTTTACACTGAGTTAAAACCCTGCCAACCTACATTATACCAGCGTCGTAGAAGATGTTTCAAATCTACTACTGGAGGACTACTCTATACTATTGGAGGAGGCCTATGTCCAATAGTGGACGTCTACCGACTGATAAAGAAGAAGAAGAGCTAAGCATTCACCAATTTAACATGACGTTAACTGTACTATAATATACTCAGAAAATTCCAGTAAGCATCAGGAGTTTAAGCATGCGAACCTGGAAAAATCTGATTCTTATAATTGTAGCTGAAACAGCGATTATATTGACTGTCTCCAATTACTCACTAAAATTAATATTACAATACCGTTCCGTATGTCTCGTTATTGTCACATATTGCCTATTCCTCGTGCTACATCTAACTGTAGACAAAACTTGTATATGAATAGAATATGAAATTCATGTAATGAATGCGATGGGTTCAACCTGTTCAGCACCAGCGATGCTTCAGTAAGCAAAATATGAACCAGATGTTTGTGCAAAACTATTGTAATTTTTTTCCCCGATGATTTTTTTGCCCTTGGCCAATATTATGACCGTGAAGGTTTCATCGATTCCTGGACTCGCGGATCTGGACTCCGTAAGCTGAATATGAATAAGAAAAATATAAGTGAGAAGAGAAAGCCAAGGGAAGAGGATTAGGGGAGGGACGAAGAGAAGAACAGAAATATAATTAGGAAGAGAAAGGGTTTTATAGTGCAGTTCGTGTATAGTTATACCTAGTGGTGTCAGTAACCTTAAATCTTAATCACGATCATGTGGGTGTTGCGAATGTGTATGGGCGTCAGTAACTACTTTCCATACTGTGTACTGCTCGCAAATAAAAACTTTTGACTTTTTTACGACCTAATTAACCGTTCTATTTAACTTTGTCTATATATAAGCCATAATTTTCTTATAAATAAATGGTAAAAATACTAAATGGCTTACTAGATTTTTTAGAGTCAGTATTTTAGAATTGATTGATATTTTTAAGTTTTTCCTAATAAATTTTAAATGTACAGGCGGGCAGACTAAAGAAGAAGTTATAGAGACAAATGAGCGCCTCCGTGCCGTGAGGATACGTCTAGACGAGAACTACGACACGGCAAAGAAAGCGCTGGTCACATTGATGACACGCTACAACGAGTCCAAGGCGGAACGGAACGTCTTCACTAGATATGCTCTATTGAAGGCCATGATTAAGGTAAGCCAGTAAAGTGTAATAGTAAAATGATTAAGATAAAACAGCGAATATTCTGAACCCATAACTGTTCAATATAAGGACAAATTGCCAAACCACTCGTTTGAAGGGAGGTCGGGTTTTATTAATGGTTTTATGAATGTGAGTACAAGGATTAAGAACGTGAGTACAAAGAAAAAAATAATTTAACTTATGGGAATAAGGATACACCGTTAAAATAATAAAGAAGTATGAAACGTTAATAATAATGTTTCTAAAAACGGAAGATATCTATTTAAAAAAATATTAAATGAGAGCACGAAACATGGTCCTGTTAGTGCAGTCCTTGGCAGGGAATAAGAGGAACGAAGGAAACTATTGTAAAACAAAAATTTAAGATTCACGTAAAACTAATCCAAAAACCAATTTTGGTATAACTATTTGTTATATGTGTTTCAAGATATTAATTCTACATAAAACTACTTTTAGTTCTTTTGGGCGTTTTATAATAATCAAATGATGGACGACATACCTACATGATGTTAAATAGTAATGTGGATGCGCATCAGCCAGGTCATAACCTAGTCAAGTATAAACTAATTAAGTTGAAATTTTTCTTTATATATTCTATCATCATCATCTCATACGATGGACGGCTATTGTAGAATAAAAGTCTCTTGTAAAATGTTCCACAAAACTCGGCCTTGAGCTCCTTGAGTCCAGTGGATATATTCTATAATACTTATTATTTGTGTTAACCGTTTTTTCTAGTTACTAACACTATGAAGTAAGTTATTGTGAAACAGGGGATAGCTTCTGTAAAGCTTCGTGAATACATAAGTTAGTAGTTCAACGCGAGATACCACTCCAGGGATGAAGGATTCCTTAGTTGAATTAGTTCATTTTGCATTTCCATTGCTTTAATAATCAAGAGATCCAACAAAGTAACTGAGAATTATAAAGAAGCTTACACTCTATACTCCTGACAGCAATAAGTTAATTTAAATTAATGTAAGAAGATATCCATTGCGTCTGGAGTGGATTACTTGTGTTTCGTTTTGCTTTATAGTTCATTATAACTGATGAACGATTGGCGGATATAACTCCTTGAAGATATTTATATCTTAATATACGTGATGTTAGCTCTCTAACACCTATAACTTCGTGACGGAATTAAAAAAGTAAACCTTCTTTATGAACTGACATTTGTTAAGTGGCCTTTTTGTATACTTAGTGTTCCGCCGTGTAAATATAACAAAGCGTGAAATAATTCAGTTCACGTTAGACTTAATCAAAGTACACCTGTAATGGTAATAGTAATTTGAAAAGTTTCGCCCCTCTCTTGCAAAACTTTTAAATGAAATTACGTGAGCCTGTCCTTTTTGTTGTTTACATTTATACAGAAAATATATAATTACAGAGAAAACCTATTGATTATTAACAATTGATTATAACAAAATTGTGTCTTTGTTCCTTATTAAAGACTAAAAAGATAGAAACAGTATATATAATAACTTTATATTATATATTAACTATATACTCGTCTAAATTTATAGTGTTTATATATGTGTTTTTATCTATTGGTTTAATATTATTATCTTTTACAAATTGCGATACAAAATTTGGGAACATAATATATAAACTGTGAGCAAACTAATGTATAATATTTATGCTTTTAACTTCACTATTACTATTGTGTATTAATTTAGAACAAAATATATGTGTACCTCTGCTCTAGTTAAAATACACTTGTGGTTTTCAGTATAACTGAAATTTACATTTGTAATCCACATTTCCGGTTGGTGGACGGAAACAATTAAAGGTTTACGGGAGTTTCGGCCTTAATTAGGGCATGTGTTTGTATTACAGAGATATGGAAATTCCCTGGTGTTAAGAGTACTTCATTAAAAATATGTATTATAATAAGTATTTAATTAAAATACATAATTATTTAGTGCTTAATTACTAAGGTAATAATCTACTTTATAACAAATTTGTTCGAAAAAAAACCTCAAACTTTTGTAATGATCCCATATCTATGTCGATATTGTCAAGAATTTGTGTTTTGACGTGTTTTTATTTAAATTTTCTTGTGTCACTTTTGTTAAAAAAAGTCTATTATTCTGTTTAATTTTGCTATTTTTAACGTTTATCAAATTTATATTTTAGCACAGTACATTAACTTTAAATGAGTCATACATCCTCGTAAGGACAGCCTTAAAAAGACGGCTTCACTAACCTCCGTGTGACTAATCGATGTTAAATAAGAACTTACTTGTGTGTCCTTTGATACAAAACTATAGACCTTTGTGTAACACCAACTGTTTTTTTAATTTTAATATTTAAGAAAAATTATGTCAGCATATACATTATATTTTATTTATGTGTAACGCAATCGTATCGATGAAGTACAAATTTCTTAACCCTAATTGGTAGAACTTCAACTAGTTACGTACTTGGAAAGTTTCAATGGGGACTAATTAAATGAAACATTTAAGTGAATAAGTAAGGTTGAAGCATTCAGAGTAATAGTATTCCTGTCACGCACAACTTCGGGCTCGTGGAGGCCCACGGTCACCATTTTTGTCTTCCCCGTGTCCAGAATGTCTAATACATGTGGAACAGAAAACAGGAAAAATAATTCTATTTCCCAGTAAATCCAATTTCAGTGATTTGATTTTCAACTCAACAAGGTATTTAAAAAAAATTACGCTTACAATTCTTACATAAATTCCATGGGAATAAAAGTGATTAAAAACTATTTAATAAAATAAGCTTTTAGGCATATATATTTGTGTAATATTCGGCATATTATTTAATACATATATCAATCAAAAGTAATTTTATTATAAAAGGCACTTAAAAATGTATGAGCAATGAATACTTGGAAGAAGACAGTAGCTACATGAAACAGATGTTAAATGAATAATGGTATTGGTTGTTAAGATGATAGTGATAAATTATAGATTCTTTCGTCAATCATTTTTCATACAATCCATTATACATCATGTCTTTATACAAGCCGGTAACTACAGACGGCACGCACAAAGAGTGAAGTTAGTATTGTTTTAATAATTAAAACACTACATATTTTAAAGCTAAGTAATACTATAAAACGGTATTAATAAAACATAATTTACTGAATTTAATTAACAAGTAATTCAACATTACCCTTAAAACGAGGCTCTATAAATTGGTCTGTCGAAACGAGATTGAATAAGATGGCTTTACGAACGGATTAATAGGTCTGGAGGTCTATACCAATCTTAACTAGATCTAAAGAACTCTAAAGTACTAAAAATACTGGAACGTTATATATAAAAAGGATTTTCAATTATGGTCAAATAATTTCAGCAAATAAACCAATATTCATGCACGTTTATACGTATAAACTGAAATATATTAAACGAAACATATATGTTAATGTTTTAAAATTGTACAGGAATCTTTTACAAGTCGAAGAGATAGAGATTTATTAAAAAATCAGTAAGTTTAGCAGAGGATTGCCGCTGACTGATGATGATGATAATGATTGTTTCAGTATATCGTCCACTGCAGAACATAGGCCTCTCCAATTTATTTAGGCACAATCAATAACTATATCACGACAACTCTTAAATTAATCTTTTCGCTTTAAAATCTGTTATTAAAACAAATTGAAAAGGTGTGATTATATGTATGTATATTCGGCTACACAGAATTTGCCAATACCCACACGTGAACATATTTCCCATTATTATTCACACAACGATTGAAGTAAGAAGAAAAAGAACTTTGTGATTCACATCACCGAAACAAGTTGTACCTTTCGAGTAAGGAGTGCGCTGCCTTTGTGAATCACTGTGTAACTAAATAGGTAAAAAATCTAGGAATTTATAAGGATAAAAATAATAGTACAATCATATAAAATAGAAATCAGTCTTTTTAACTATAAAATATGGATTACTAATCATGTTTATCGTATGCAAATGGCTTCGAGTACTTGTACAGACGAGAGCACAAATTGCTCAATAGAGAACAAACGGATACAGAGCTTAGAATTAAATTTAACTTTCTTTTACTTTTACAGTTACTTACATATATATAGATATATATATGTGTAAGTTAAATGTATATATAAGTAACGTACCGTCAATTTTAAAATTATATAAAAGTTTACAGATCACAAGAGAAATCTATATCAAATCTTATATAATATATTATAACTACATTTTGTAATGATTTTATCAAAAAGTCTTTATACTAATTTTCAACAAGTTTTATCAATATGAATAAAGGCTTAAAATTAGTTAATATTACTGCTAAACCTAAAATATACTCATAAGGATACAAGATAAATCTTTAAATACAATTATTACATGAAAATACAAGCGTGTAAAAGTAATTACCCAAAAACCGTCAGTTAAGAAAGTAAGAATAATGCTGTTAACGATTTTTCCCCCCTAATTATGAAGCTTAAAAAAGATTACAGCCGAAAACGAATTTACTAGAAGAGAATTAAGTAAGAAAATTAAGCTAGGAAAATTGAGTTGGACAAGGAGGCGGTTTATCGGCTAAAGCTGGCGCTTTTCCAACAGATACCGCTTCACTGTGACATGATTACACAGGGGAACTTAATCCTTTTTTGGCTGAACTCACCGAGGATAGACTGTAATTAAAAATAAATATGTAATTACACTTCCCTTAATCTCATAAGAATTATTGCTTTGATTTTAATATTACTTATTTTATTATTTTGTCTTTATCAGTGTTAATTTAATAACAACTCTCTTAATGTTTCCATTGTGACTGGAAACCTCTCATAAGGAGAGAGTCAAGGTTATTTATTACAGCAACTATTCTTTGTTTAATATCTTGAACAATTGGAATAGTTTTTGCTGTACGTTAATACAATATACTTTTAAATATATTTATACATACATAATATATATGAGACCATTTTTTAATTTGTTTGTATATACATAAAATGTTAAGTATTTTAAAAAATTATACCGTTATTAGATATAACCGCATCCATGTCAATACTCTTATAAATTCTTTGTCAATATGCGAGAACATTCGTAACGAGAATTCTATTACCGCTGAATTGTTACCCACTGTCATCAATTTGTTTAAAATCTTAAGTACATCTGTAAATTATGTGATTGGAATACCCCTGACAAGAAAAGAAAGACAATAATAGATAATATAACACAGTTGTTGATTTTTTAACAACATTTTTTACAGAATTGTTACTATCGGACAACCAAGATGCTTTTTCCGGCGTTCATATTTATATTACCGTATAAGACAATAATTTAATGTAAAAGGCATTAGTGTTTGTCGATACTTATTTAATTATTTATTTATTACAAAAAAAGATACACATTTGTTTTCCGATGGCCCCACACTAGGCAAGCTTATGCTGTTGGCGCCTATAACGCTTAACCTATAACTGTACAGACATTCACAATTTTTTAGATATATTAAATGTAGCTAAATATATAAAATAATACTACTTAAAATTTTTGAATTCTAGCTCTGTTCTATTCATGTCGTTATTATTTGGTATAATAACGAGTAGTTTCTCAAATTTAAAGTCGACAGCTTTATAAATTATTAATAATCTTATTTTAATACAAAATTAAGCACACAAAGTATACAAAGCGTTGTCTTCATTTAAGTGGTCAACCACACTAAAAGGTTCAGCAGTTGAATATTAATACTTTAAATAATTCTGTTAAAACTTTATTACGGTAAGATAAGAGTAATATATATAGAAGGAGTATATAAATGAATAATATGCATGACTCATTTTTAATATTAAAAGTAGAACAGAACAAACCGGGCTGTCTCAATTGCAATGCGAAAGAAACAGCTGTCTGTCTGCTGGCGCCAGACTTAAGACGATTGTAATAAGAAATAGAAATGAATTCTTGTCTTTTGTCTGCCTGTATTGTATCATTTTGAATATACAGACTTGGCTAGCTGTAAATGTTAACAATATTAAGAGTACACAACAAATTTGATCAGTAAACTACTGAAACCTGTGCATTAATATAAATATCCATTTACTACTTATAAAAATTAAAAAAGAATCTCTTAACAAAATATGTTTATCCCAATAAATTAAATATTTTAAGATGTTACTAACATATTTAATTCTGCTACACTGTTTAAATTAAAGGAAATGATTAATGATGATACAAATAAAAGTAATAATGTGGCGTCTATATCTGCTACCAAGTATCTTAACATCATATCTTATGTTTCATGGCGAGAAGCTTTATGATGTAGGCACAACTTGAAATGGACATATCAAATACGGTAGCTATCAGATGAATATCCTGTACGTTTCGTCACCTTTTCGCAAAGAAAACGGTACTCCAATATACTGAATACCTTACTATTAAGGTCATGGTTTCATCGAATACCTATTTACGTATTTGGTAAACAAAACGTTGCTCTAAATACAATGCGGCACGATCCTTTTAGAGTTGACTAGTAAAAAAAGCAGATATTTAAATTCAGTGTATTGTCTTTAACAATACTATGTCACAACATTGTTTCACATTCATGAACTCAAAGACAAGGAGAATAAGGAGAAGTTTTAGAACCTATTCGAAAAATTGGTACGAGAATGGAAACTCATTCTACAACTGAGGCGTCTAGTTTTATCAAGTGGAAGAACATTCTAATGAAAACACGTCTATTTCTAGTTTGATTGCATATGCCTAGGTGATACCCATTCCGTACTCAGTCTCGCAGACCTAGTTTACTAATCTGACCTACATGCTTACCTTCGCAGCAATTGCTTTCACATTATCAGTAATTTCCATTTATATAGGGTTTACTACGAAACGAGTTTGGAATACTTAGATTCGTTTTCAGAGCTACGTGTGGAGAATAGTGTTAGGGTTTTCTGTTTCCTGAGAAGCTACCGCTATTTAAAATCTGCCGCCAATTTAAAAGAAATAATAATCAAAATAAGTTATATTTTGTATTACCTTGCAAGATATGAAAATTTACAAGTAAAATATGATATTGAAAATTTGAACGTCTGTGGCAACTTCCTCCCTCAGTACTGTCTATAAGTTGCTCTTTATGTGGTAACTCGACTGCACCTAAAGTGGCTGCACCAAACTTTAAAAACTTTTGTCACTGCAAAATTCTAGTAGTACATATCATATTTATTGACTACAAGTGTAACGAGTTAATACATAACTTTGAATGTGTACTGTGTTTTGGTACAGTATTTTAAAAAAATATGTGTAAAGTATTGGTTAGTTCGGGAACTACGGACCAAGTAAAATGTACATAACTGTATTTTTAAGATAAATAAAGTAAGTAAAGTTTATAAAATTTTATAATATTAATGTGGTTCTGGTAATCATCATCACTATCAGCCGGTGGCAGTTCACTGCTGGGCTTAGGCTTCTGGTCATTAACTTTTATAGAAATTAACATTTGTATTTTCAAATTTAGCTCAGAAAAATTTATTCTTCAGTCAAACGTCAAAATGTTATCAAATATTGAGTTTTCTATACGTAAAAGGGAATACAGCCTTTTATTTGTCTCCTTTAAGATCATTGATTCGGAATAAAATTGTTTACTAAAAATATAATCTGTATATTTTCGCTTATAAACTAAAGGAATCGTAGATTTGATAAATTATATATTATTTCGTATAATTATCGCATGAGTTCATTATTATGAATGCTAGTTTTATGAATTATTATGAAATTCAATTTATATAATACTAACCAAAAGTGGACCAACTGGCGAGCGCATGAAATTTTAATATAAATTTAACTGTACAACTTGTTGAAACCTGTCTAATATTCTGCAAGTCGTTGAAAACAGCTGGTACATAATGATTTTCCAGGCTAGCGGAAAGGTAAAAATTTAAACTTCAAGCCAATTTTTTTTGACATACAGTATTTTCTTTTGTACATTTTTGTATTAAACCAAAAGCTCATTTTATAAATTAAACAGAAAATGCAAAAAATAAAATATCAAAATGCGCGGTTCCACAGATTTCATATTCTTAATAACTAATATTAACTAAGTTTCGAAATAATGTTTTATAACCGTTATTTAAACTTAAAGTCGAGTCGTAGCATTTATTAAGTTGTGGTTACGATGAGATGGTGGAATGGGTGGTGAATTATGATCCAACAATTATTATATATTAAAAAATACCCTGTATTATTATATAGATTTGACATATGATGGGTTTGTTTTATTTCGCTTTTATCACTTTTGATTTATATACAAATATATTACCATTTGGGATCTATACAAAGAAATAACGTCACTGTGGTAACAATAAATTTTTGTATATCTCCGATTTTCAGCCTTCTTTTTACTACATCTGCCGATAGACGTCCACTACTGGACAGAGACCTCCCCCAACGGTGGGAAGATTGACGCCATCTCCCACCCCGTTTGCCCAATATTGGTCGGATTGGTGGTGGTTGGAGCCAGAGACTCGTTTATTGATTAGCAGGGTACACCACGAGCAGGTGAGGTTGGCTCTGGCCCTGTGTGGTATGGCATAGGACTCCTTACACCCAACGCCTCCGTTTTCTTTAACTAAAATTGTTACGTATATGTTGTCCTAACCTAGCTAGTTTATAACGGACGAGAACTTTCACCTAACCCTCACTTTTAATCACTTTCTTTAACAAGCAAGGTGTTGTCTAAGTCCTATTGTTAATAGTTCAGAATTCCAAAGAAATTAGCGACCCTTATACGCGATCAAGTATTTAATTCTATTATTCTATTGATTTCATTAAGTACTATACATTTTTTAAATACAGGTAACGTATTTTAATGTATAATTTAATATAGTTTACATATCATGCCTCTGGACAAACTGGTCTGCTATCTAGGTTTCGTTTGCTCTACGTGTTCTACATTGTTTGCTTTGTATACGGAACATTACGCAAACATCGCACCCGAACATAACTTAGCCGACACTGAAGACCTACCTACTGCAACGATTATCTAACTCGTTCTATGCTTTGTTTCCTAACCTAAACTTTAGTACTTGTTACAACTACTATAATTATACTTAAATTATTATCTACAAAAAGTTTCCAAACGTTTGCTACTTCAGAATAGATATATAGTAAAATAAGTTTATATGATTCAAACCTATTTCGGTACTGAGTAGTCTCGAGACAGTCGCTCAGGACTATGTCAATGGTCAGCAATTACATTTCGATCATACGGTATACAAAAACGTGATGACCAAAATACTTTAACGGTTAAAAAGCTACTTACATTGAACTTCGACATATTGGTCAGCGTGTCTTTAGCAAGATTCCATTTTTAGTTATCGATTACAAAGTTCATCTACACGCATTCAGACTTATCGCCTTCTTAACAATTTACTCGTTCATCAACATTTTAACCTGTCGATGTCTACTACCGAGAGACCCATTCAATTATGAGATAATTGCTGTAAATATCCAACGTGGTTAAGGTTGGAGAAAAAGCTGCTATCCTTTCTTTAAAATTGTTCTTTCTTAAATTTCTTTGACTTTATTATTTTATTCCGTCTCCCACAGATAAGTATTTACACAATCTAAATTCCTCTACCTCCACACAGACATTGTATTTTTTATTACACTATTATTTATAAAGCCCTTTATCAGACCAACTACACCGTACACTTTCCCAGCGTTAATATTTCCTCCCCCATATAAAGAAAAGTGTGCATAGAATTCAGAAATGGTTTTCATTTCCTCTGCGTCTGTATACGCTGCACTGAAAACTTAATCAGAAATAATATAATACACTACTTCAGTATTATTTCCTCGAGATCTCACATAAGTATTAGAACATAATTCTTAAATGACACAAAAAAAAAACTGAAGCTGGGAATTAATTGTGTATTTATTATAATATAGCTGTTAAGAAAATAGTAACGTAGTAATCTGTAATACAAACCCATACTTAACCTTTATGTATACGCGTAAAGGTGCATTTTAAACTATTTCAATATCGATGAAAGTTTACTATAGAAAGGCATGAATGCGAATCACCAAATTACTATCAACCTCGTTGTTGATACATAAAGGTTTAAATAAAAACATTTATCATCAAGTTTTTATTACACATATGAAAATCTATTCTTTTAGATGATCAAAATAAATTACAAACTATTTTAAATTCTGCTCTCAAGACTTGAATTTAACAAAATATTTACAAGGTTGTTAAAAAGATACTTTTTCTCGTTGGAAAATATTACATAATCTATTTAATGATGTTCATCTTTCATTCCTAGTCTAGGTTCTTATTTCTAATCCAGGTTTAATAATGTTTGAAATGAATAGAAATGAGAAACTTAATGAAACAAATATTGGTGACGTGGATTTCGAGAAATGTCGTCAACCTTTCCTTGGGAAAATAGGAAATAGGTCTCTTAATTAACAAACATTTTGATATCGTTGACGTTAATAGTATGTTTGACATATTTACAGGGCTTTCTGTACATTTTATTTATGTTTTTATATATTTAATTATTGTCACAGAGGTCGTGTTTGATTCAATTATTAAATCTCATCTTTAGCATCAATAAAGGTTTTGTAATTTTTTTTAATTTCCAGACAAGGTTTAAAGGACAAAGTTGGAAAAGATATAAAAGATCGGGGGATATAAAAGGAAAACTAAGAAACAGTTTTCAATTAAAACTGTCAAAGGACAACTGAAATTAACAAGCGCCGCTAACAAAGGCCTGGCGTAACGTTGTTGCAGCGTTCGTGTTGAAGTTTTAACAAGCTTAACCTGCCAATAGTTGCGTTAAAATGTTTTGCCACTTTCACTTAAACTTAATTAGATTCACTTATACTACTTATTACTTACAATAACCTAATAGCTTTTGCACCCAAATGTGTCGCTGATTGATTAATACATCATATCCGGTATATGAACGGTAACAGAGGAATTATAATTATTCCTTTCCACTATAGACATACTATATAAAACAGTTAGTTACAATAGTTTGTAAATGTTAATCTGAGGTGTTCAGTTATTTATTAATAAATTTACAAGCGTTTTTATTCTACTCATACTCCACAAATAAGCCTACAAAAGCATCCAGCGGACGGATGAGATATAATCAACTATCTAAGTAATAACTATTGTTTGTATGTATGTAATATAATCATAAATCATTTTTATATCTAAAACGTAAAATAATAACAACATTTTAATATGAATGCACTGTAATTATATAATTAATATAAAACTCTACAGATGTTTGCTATACATAACTCCTATTTGTTTTTACATGGTTTTAATTAATTTAAAGTAAGGCAGGCGTCAAAACTACAAAGTTGCAGATCATATTTTTATTTTTTATTATATAATAAAGAAAGAAATCAACGTGCTTCCGTCTAAGTGTGATAGGAAGATTCACATATCAATTAATAAGGAAACTCTTCATTAAACTCAGCGCGATAATTCCACGGGGAGAACTTTTCATATTAACAAGAAACTTTCCTACTTAAGTACTTTATCATGTACAATCAGCTCACAGCTACAGTAATTTACTTCTGTCAGTAAACAATGTTTATGATGTGTTCATTGTTTATGAGGACTTTGTTCAAACTTTTAATGTATGGTCATTTATTAATAACCAATAAAATTAAAATATTTATTTACACATCGATTGGAATTACCATGTGTTTATATTAAAGAATCGTCTAAATAAAAAACGATAATAATTTAGTTCACTCGTACACGTTTGTCATAAATTTTTTATTAAATGTACAGGCAATCTACTTTACCAACCACATTAACTTGATATATGGTTATCATTTATTAAATTTACAGTAATCTTTACCCTTATTTCTTTGCTCTAAACAGAATATTCTTTCGTTTTGTATCGAATTCGATTTGAAATGCCTATAAAATATAAGCTTCAAGGCCAATGCATTAGTAATTTTGAAATCAAAATTTTCAAATTATAACATGAACTACGTGTATATATATGTCTGTGAAATTAATAATTAAATGATTTATGTTTACATAAAAACGCAAAAATAAGTATAAAATCACTCTTCCCCATAATCTGATCCTCAGAGAATAAGTTACTGAGCGCGACATCCGTACGAAGTGCTGCAATCAGGAGGAAATTTATTGCCATTTCATTCTTACAACTTTATTATTTTTAAAAGCTCCAATCTAGATCTACTATCATATACTTCCATAAAAACATTACAATCTGGGTTTGTTGTTTTTTTATACAATAAAATAGCAATACTCATGTTATTTAAAAATAATCTCTTGTGTTTATAATTCTTCCATTTAAGCAACTAATTATCACAAATACCGCAAATTTGCAGAAACATTAAAATTATGAGGGTTTTCATTGAATAAAATTTTACAATGTTCTCTTTTTTTGGTTAGATTTGGGTTGTACCATTCACGATGGTATCACCACAGCCCTTGTACAGCAATATAGTAGACCATAAATATATGGTAAATGTATTTCGCTTTAATAGATAATGCAGCTTCTGATACTACTAAGTTACACAACTAAATAACAATACAATGCACCCGAGGTATTATATTACTGGGTAAACATCCTTGCACCATTTGTACTACATTTTATGAACGAAAGTTTCATTTGGTGCATCTCCTTAATTGTTTGTATCTTGTATTAAATAATATATGACACAAATGCAGCAGTCTATAATAATATTTTAACATAAAAAAAAATTAACAAGCAAAATAAGATTAATTGACTATCACAAAAATGTAAAATCCGCACTAATGATGAATACATATGCGAATATCAATAAAAATAATTAGATATAGTTTGTTCTAATCTCTATTCTCGGAAGAAGCGTGCGTAATAATCTACAGAAATTCCTGTATTTTAATTTGATTTTAAATTTAAGAGGATTTCCACGTAGTTTTTGGAATAATTTACTATCACAGACCAGATCTAGATTAAAAATGAGATTTCGAAGCGATAAATATAACATCTTTTTGGTTTAACCTACAAAAAAATATATAGCAGAGGCATCAGTAAGTTTGTTTGACAATAAAAAGTTTCTGGCATTCTTTATTAAAAGAAGTCGAAACTTAACACAACAAATACATGTACTAATATCAACAATGCACTAAAAAGGCGACTATAAATTCACAGTCCCGGTTGGAGCATAAATTGGGTAAATTGGAACGAATTTAAACTGTCTAGATAAAGTGACGTTGATATTGGTATCTTTAAATTGCTGTGGGCAATTGGAATTTCCAATACATCACCGGACATTGCTTGTTAACTTTAATTATGTATAGTACAGATAGTAACATACAAGTACTCAACAGCATATACAATTTATATTTCCAATAATAATAAAATAACATAGTAGGCTCTTGTTAATTCCTTGACACACAAGTCAGAACTTGTTGCCAAATGAGAGATTAACCAAAAGAAATTTTCTTTCTCTCTTAATTATTATACATTGTCTTATAATTATTATGTTTCGTATATCTGATAATATTGTTAAGAAATACACAAAACTCTCAAGATTGTAAACGTCTTTAATTATCTCCTTCGAGTTCTTTTCAAATAAGTTTATTAATGGATGACCACTGTAGAATTGAGTCCTGAACTTGCATTTTCCAGATCGTTTATTATATTACAGGCTATGATAAAAATGTCATAAAATGTTATGTTGTACATTTATAGGTACAACGTACCACATTATTGTCGACTTAAGCTGGCACTGTTCCAAACGGGAGAACCAAGTTCCGCCATAAGACTTGATTGTCTAGCGTACATGAGGCACTTTCTAAATATTAAGTTAAGACCCTTCTTATTCACTGCTCTCTATTAAACTTTGCAATATAGTATTTGGTACAACCTTTAGTTAAAAAAACAAACAGAACTTACTCTGTTATCATAATCGTCATAACGTCATAGAGAGCTGATCACAAATCCTCTACGCCAATGTATTCTCAAACATTCCGCCTTCCTGTATGTTTACGGAAAATCATTGAAACTGAACCAAAATACGGTAAATGGACTGTATATTTATTTTAGTTGTATATTTAGGATAACTATTACCAACAATAGTGTTTTGGGCCTAATTTTTATAATTCATTAATTCCTTTTCGTTAACCTAATATTTCCGAGATCTGCCTTTAGAATTAATTTTATCTACTATCTATCCAAAATTGTATGTTATTTTGAAACTACATAATTAAAGTATACAAATTGTGACGTTTTCCTATATATACTTATATATGTATAAAGTATCGTATATATAGAAGTAAAGTATATACGTATCGGTACACGGTTTACAACTAACTTTTCATGTCATCTGGATCAGTGGAAATTGTCAATATATTTCAGCGTTAACATTGAGATATATGCGACTATAGAAATTAATAACTGATGAGTGTCTCACTCGTTAGCGAGTGTTGATCTCATAGTTTCCATTCTTTATTCGAAAACCAAAATATTCTACAATAAACAACTACTTACTGATTTCTAGCAAATCATAATTAGTTAATATTTGAGTTGAATAATAATTAGGTAATAGTTGAGTTGAGAAAAAATATATCGCAATCATAATTATCCTCGGCAGTTTTAAATTTTTTGAACATTATAAAGAATGTATTCTTTACATTAATTTTAATTATTTTCTCATTTTTTATTCGTTCGTCCGTCAGTTCAGTCGTCTCATCGTATCATTGTCTATTCGTCCTTCTTTTTCTTCCTCTTATATTTTCCCTCCTTTTCTTTTTCTTTTTCATCCACTTCCCGTCCTCTACTTTTTCTTACTCCTACTCTTCTAGCATATATCACTTTTTAAAGCTTTACCCAGTGCGCATACCAATTAAAGCATATTAAATAGCAAAACTATAAACTAAAAAAAAAACCTTATTAGTCAACGCTTTTCCGAATCAATAGTGTAAAAATTAAAATAGTTATTATTGGATTAAAATAGAAAAATATCTGACAACTAGGTAGGTAATTGATCACATTTTTAGACACCGAGGTAATTTCCTGCGTTTAAGATTCACTTAGTTTTTCAATGATCTAAAACTATTTTAATTACTATTTTCATACCAATTACTTTAAATTTTAGTAAAAATTATTTTAAAGAAGTTTATATCTGCCTAAAACAATGACCGAACTTTGCAAAAAAATAAATAAACTTAATTTATTAAATCATTGAACAGTAAATTTTTACACATCTTATCAACAATACATTCTAAACTTAAATAACTAATATGACAAAATTAAAACGAAAATAATTAGAAGATAACAAAGCAAAAAAAGGCGAAAAACTAAAGATAGAAAAAATTCCTTAGGCCATCCCCAACTGGCAGAGTACCGAGCAAATGAATGGCATTGCCTCCCTGGATTATGAGGCTTGGCTTATCCGTTGTACCATGTAGCTGCCGACCCTGGGCCTTATATTATTGATTAGTTAAATACCATATCTTATCAACAAAAAAAATAATATTTTTTAAATTTACACATTGATTTTAGCGAAAAACTATTCGTTAAGTTTATACTAGCCAATAAATGTAAAAATTTATATAAACATGTCAATGACAAATACACACATATTAATCATTTTATCATCTCTAATGTATCATGATGAGTTGTGTATTTGATTTATGATTACACGATCATCGCTTGAAGGCAATTAATCATTTACAGGTGTAACACCGCGCTTTGCCACTTCCTTGTTCCAGAAATTACAACATTTTTTCAAGTTTTCTGTGTGTGACTCATTAAAAGATGTCAAAAACAGAATAATTTGTTAAAATATTTGTTTATTGATATCTTTTTACACCTCATGTAAAGGTGGACTTAATGCCATTGGTAATTATGTAATAGTATTACAGGTCTTAGAAGTAATATAATAGTTTAAAGAAAGTGTTATAAAATTTTATGCAAAATTACATTGTAATAGCATCTTCGAACATTTAATTAATGTCACTTTTTATTAACAATCACTAGAAATAACTAAAATGTCTAATCCGAAAACTGTTTTAATCGATTTGTAGACAAGGTGCATTTACGTGCCTATACGAGTACATTGGACCTATTTTCAAATGCAGGGTATAATTAATGTACAAAAAAAAATTATACATCGCCTAAAAACTTGGTATAAGAAGAATAAACAGAAAATACGATTCCATTTCAAATGTAAGAAACCCAATGTCGACAAACTTGGTACACACAATTTAATTTCCTTTGCTTGCACAGTGATCGGTAGTTCGTTTGTTGGTAAACTGGCAGCCAACTGAGAATTACAATTCGTATCTTTCTTTACCTTTCCAGTAACGAGGTTTCTGTTTAATTTTATTATATCGTCAAGGGAAAAAGTACCAAAACAACGTATGAAAACATACACGGAGTCATGACCTTCGAACTCGCTTAAAATAAAACATGTTTAGGTCAAAGCTCTACCTCAAATTTTACATTTTAGATAATATGTAAAAGTTGAGGAAATACTTTCCTTTTAACGTACATTTCTATTACTAATTAACCTTTTTTTTGCTTAACATGTTTTATTAAATTTACTTTTAATTTATATACATTTAATAGTTATGTAAATACACAAGAAAAAATTAGGTCAATCTTGTCAAATCGCACTATACAACATTCGCATTGAACCTTGAATTGTACTTCAAAACTGTTCTGGTGATGGATAGCATAGTGGGTAATGTGAACGATGTGAAAAGGCGTCGGCGAGCCTGGCGCACTTCCAACACAAAGTTTTCCACTTTAAGACCTGATTGCACATCGCTTATTGAGCAATTTGTAGGAAATTATACTCCTCTTGAACTTAACAGCTTAAATTTATACTTCTTAACGTAAATTAGTACTAACACGTTTGTACTCTTTAGCTATGTTTTCTTCAAAATTATTTTTCACATATAAATTACACATATTACATTTGATTATATAAAAACTTTCTCATTGCATTGCATATAAAAAATACTTGCGAATTGGCATAAAAAATACTGAAAAGACTAAAAATCGGACAATAATAAATTTTTTTTGTATTAATTAATTTATGATGGAAAAACTTTTTGCTTAACTACAATGGGCTATAACTATAACAACTGAACAAAAACTGTCAACGCCATCTCGCAGCACATTAATAAACTATTGTAATTGCTTAAAACTAATAATTATAGAATTTGGAAGTACTCAAAAATTTGTTTGTTATACATGTATAATTGAAAAAACATAAAGCTAAGGAAACGTATTAAACAGTGAACTATTCATCATCATTACATCAGCCTATTGCAGTCCACAGCTGGACATAGGCTGCCCCAATCCACTTCTAGCGCGACCGGTTCCATGCTACCTGTATCAAACAACTACCTGCGATTTTTATCACGTCGCTATGAAATAATTTGACTGTTTTTAACACTACCTCTGATCCGATTTATTAATACACATATTCAGAGGAAAAACTAGAGACAAAATTTATATATAAAAATTATATACTTTAGTCCAGTGTAAACATTTCGTGCAAAAGCTATTTAACAGCAAAGCGTGACTGCGGTAACGAGCGATATTCGCTGAGATCGCGGAAAATAATAACGAAGTGTCGCTTCGTGTTGTATCGCTGCGTTAGTACCCGCAGCCGGGGAACTGGACAACTGCGAGACTGTTAAGTAAAATTAATTTTCATTAGCAAAACAAATGCATTTTGTTTATATCCATAAACCTCATGCTAGATCTCCTTTTTCAGAAACCCTGTAGAATTATTACAACAAGCTTACAGTTAACCTCAATCTTTTAGTGTTAAGTGACAATGAGGTCGTGGTAAAATACTGTAGCTCTTATATGTTGTCAACCGGAAGACAGAAACGCTATTACAGCAGCAGATTTACAATAGGTAGTAGATAGACCGGTATTCAACAGTTAAGCAGTGAGAAGAAAACATTAGACTTCAACGGCGCTGTAGCCAGTGAAATTAATGTAGCGCAACGTAGTGCTGCGAACATCCGCAACAGTGCTTCATTGTTATGTACTGTCGTAACACTTATAACAAGCTGAAAATCCCTTTTCGTCCCGTTTATATGTTTATAAAAAAATACAGAAAAGGATTTATTTTAACACAAATTATTTAGAATTGTTCAAAAACCTTTACAGCGAAGACTAAATAAAATTAATAAATGTTTTCAGTGACGAATGTTTTTAAATTACACCTTTTGTTATTTTGTTCTTATATTCTTCACATAAAAGAGAGATTTGTTATTAAATAGAATAACTTAAAATTTATATCCTTGATAAATTATACATAGACGAGGAAATACTATTTGAAAGGTAGAGTAAAACTGCGAACAAACTTTCCTTGTTGCTACCAAAGGAATTTTTTAAGTTAAACTATCGCAAATTTCAAACTTCATAAGCTCTAGAATATTAACACACTGGATTTAATATAAAATTCTTGGACACTTTACAATATTTTATAGTTATTTTTCTTAAATCTATTCCATAAATTTATTATTTAACAAGATTATCTTTAAAAATTAACGAATTTCTCTAATCCTTATAGCAATGAATATCCTTATATCCTGCTCGAAGGACCATGTTTTACACGGCACAAAGAGACCAGTAGACGCGCCCACATCGACGCGCCGGCCTCCGGAACACGAGACAGCTGTCAAACCTTTTCATTGACAAACTTCAAATATATTTTAAAAGTATTCTTTTTCGTATGTCCAAAGAGTTTGAACAGAAGCCGTGTAGAATGTTTACCTGATAGTAAGATTTACGCCTGCTTGCAATATACTGTCAAGGATTATATTTACTATACTTTATTACCAAAAAAGTTCCTAACACTCGATCTTCAAACGATAGCACAGTAACGTTAGCAAACAATTATATTTGGCGACAAAATTTTCTCGCCGCAATCTAGAACCGTTCGAATTAAATTTGAGACAAGTAAAATTATACGGAAAGGGCTTTGTCAAGTAGCTTTCTTAGTTATTTTATCTGCTGTCTGCTATTTCGGCTTTGACATCTTTTGCGAATTCTGCGCTCTTTGAATTCGAAGCCTCAGGCAATGATTTAATAGTGTACAAGTTTATTACATATTATATTTTAAACCTATCTACAGGTTTTTGAAAATTGTCTTCAATGCATGCATAGGGAAGATAAGTATCAACTTAACAAGCAGGAAATGTTAGGAATTTTCTTAACGTAAACATCTGATCAGTTGTCATCTTTTGAACAATAAATAACGTTAACAAGGCTTACTAAGTAATCAACATTCCTGATAATAAGCCGTAAGCATTATGTTGCATATTATGATGTCATTTGGGTTAATTTGATTACAATATAAAGGTTAACTACATATATGCCGAGGAGATTTAAATAAAACATTAAACAAATTTGTAATATTGTTACTATTATATTATTCGTAGCAGGTTTACGACAGGAATAAAACACAATTTACCATTAAATATTTATCGACAACTAATACTTTATGTGGAATTATGACATCACAATGTAATGTTTAATATGCTAAAATTGTAGGACAATGTTGGTATAGAAAATAGTGACTTCCGCAATCAGAGCAGGTAAATAAAAATAAGAGTAGTTGCTGACTAAATAAAACAGAAAAAATTGTAGAACTTATTTAGAATAATGTCGCTTTCAAAGCAACCCTTTGGTAAGATAAATTAATATGTATAACATTTCTAATAGTAGCAGCAGTGAAAAATTATATTAAAATTTGGACATCCAAATCCATTTTCATTGAAACATTTAGATTAAGTGTTTATTGAATCAAAACAGAACAAACACAAAGACTCGGCCCAGCACACCCTCGAGGTGTGCCCGAGATGGGCCGTGCAGCGCCACGATCTGGCATTTGCTATCGGTGGAGTGGACCTGTCGCTCCCGAGCCTCGTTAGCGCGATGCTCGCGAATGATAGGTCCTGGACGGCAGTGGCCTCCTTCTGCGAGACAGTCATGTCCCAGAAGGAGGCCGACGAGCGGGCCAGGG
>DWLS01000302.1:0-33668 GCA_018246255.1 Pachliopta kotzebuea | reverse complement strand
GAAAAATGGAGATTGAGACCATTTAAGTCAGTACTATCTGTTGGAGAGTTCTGTTGTTTGCCAACCCCTAGTTTTCTGAGAAATTTCCACACCTTGGCTGGCTCTTCATCTTGAACAGATTCATGGATATGGCGCCGTTGCGAATCTCTACATGCTATATTGCAGCGATTTCGAGCCCGCCGAAGCTTTTCACGATTTTCATCGCTGGAATTGGCCTTGTATTTAGCCTTAGCTTTATTTTTGAGTATAAAAAGTATTTTAATTGCTTAATGATGAACGAAAAGCAATAATTTATTAATAAAGATACAAATAATCAAAGAATTTATTAATTACGTGCGTTTTCTTCGCTTTCTTAACCACTTTACATATATATCAAACAGCTGATAGTGATGCAAACGTGTTGAATAAAGAGCCTTTACTCTCCTTGTAAGGGAAGGCTCTAAGGGTCAGCAGTAAAAATATTAAGAGACGTGATTTTTTTATATCTATCTTCATATGATGATCTTCAAAAGCAGCTGTAATAAGCATAGTTATTTCGTCCCACTAATAAATTTACTATTTAAGATCACTGACAAATATTTGTATAACCATTCCATTTCCTATAAACTAGACATGGTCTAATATTTTGCAAATTAAGTTTAAGCCGTGTCTACCTATAGACTAGTCTATGTCTTAAATAATAAATTTTTTACTTGATTTTCCAATTTTGTTTTATTTATTTAAAACTAAGGATTTTATGATATTAGCATTAATCGATAAACGTCCACTGCGGCACACAACTCTCCCAAAGCACACGGATCGGACCTGCGATACCAGTATCTAGCAATTTCCTTATCTTAACCAAATCAACGGCCCTCCTTGTAGAGGCCTCCCAGCACTACGATAAAACATACAAAGGATATTTTTACGAAAATTAAACGTAAGAAGATAATCGGAATATATTGGTGTTATCAGTTTTATCGAAATATTGCACTTATCACATGTCATAACAAACACGGATATGATTTGTATTGTTAAAAAAGTACTTTTTAACGGCGAATTCGTACTGTCGAAAACTTTGACGAACAACTTACCTAGAGGTAAAATATACGATCAGACCAATGACCTACTTTGGTTACAAAGTGCGCTTATCACTTAAAGAAAAATGTTATTTGTTTCTTCAGTAATATATATAGCTACAGCATCATTCTGGCCGGACAATTATACTTGCTGCACATTGCTGCATAAAAATAGGCAGTGCAGAGTACCACAGCGCCTGTTAGTACTAATCAACCGAGACTACGTTGGCAGCTGTATAACACCCACAACTAGGCATAGGCCAATGATATCCACGCCGAAGTATCCTGAGCTATCCGCATCCAGTAGCTCCCCACGAGTTTCACTAAATAGTCCAGCTTGTAGGAGTGCCAGCGCTTTATTTAGAACTCATTGAAGAAAGAAATAAATACTAGTAATTTTATAATTAAAATAATAGAAATTCCGTTAGAATATTATCTGCAGTATTCAGTGATTAGGACAATGTGAGATCATTAAGAAAAAAAATATGTGTCGTGACGTCTTTGAGAAGTGGATATTAGTCATTTGATAATAAGTACTACATCTATACCCCCGCGTAAAAAAAAAACGCTAATTACAATAATATACTGCACCCATGTGCTTGTCGCTTTAAGACACATAGTTTTGTTTCGTTACCACTGTAATTTCACAAGTGAAAGCGCCCTTTAATCCGGAACAGTAGTTTGCGCACTTGTTTGATGGTAGACCGTCTTTGGAAAAAGACCTACCAATATCCCTATTTAGGCATAAAACTTCTAATCACCCGTCGTTAATTTTTAATGAACATATTTTAAAAATAAAACAAAAACAATGATTTCAACAATTTATTTGTTTACATATATGAATACCGTCGTCGTCCATTTTACAACAGGTATTTTAGAACCCATACCCAGCGAATGCCTAATTGTTTTTTTTTGTTTCATGCACGAATTTTCGTCGAACTTACAATCACTATCTACAATTATATATTTATTGCACAAGGCAATTTGGAATTAAACGGTGTCTTAGTACTTTAAAGTCACAAATGTCAATTATTTTATGAAATACAATATAAATGCCAAAAAAAAAGACAAATGGAATCAACATTTTGAATCATATATAATCATTTTTTATTGCTACATAACCTTTCGATATCTTCATTATTAACGTCCATCATTGAGACATACTCCTCACCCAAAGGACCTTCACACCGATTAATCAATAATAATTTTTTTATACCGAATATGATAATCTATATAACACACATCTGGCAACACTACGCGATGAATGCCAGATTCATAAATCTTTTTTTAAAACAATGGAAGTATGTAATATACGAATAGTCAAAGTTAAAGGTGATTCCTCTGTGCTGGATGTTCAAGGAACATGACTTATTAAGTTTTTAAATTGTTTTACTTTGACACTGCACTCTATTTTAAGTGAACCAAAGACTAAACTATTTCAGACTTCATAATTTTTTTCAAAAAATATTTTTTATTATCAATATATATATAATAAAGTTTAGTGAAGACGAGACCTGAGATACCCCTATAGGATAAAAACCTCTGAAAATTATGTTCTGTGAACATACAGCACTAATAGTCTAAATCTGTAAAAAGCATAAAAGCATATAAATGCGATATGACCGGATAGTTATTATTAACAGAACAGCACCAAAACTTTTATGCTGGAAGGGAATGCAATCAAAGAATTTTGTTTGAATAGGTCCCTGCCCTTAAGTAGTAAACATTCGAAAAATATATAACTATGTCTATGGCACTGATGCGAAAACAACAAATTATAATTTTGATCGAATATAAATATTACGTGCCATTCTTTTATAATTTTACTATGGAACTTAGCCAAGATTAATTTTCATACTAAAATAACCTGATACAATTTATTTTCACGTCAATAAGAAAATGGTCATACAAATTATAAAATTGTTAGGTTACTTTTTAGTTATGTTACTAATAGTTTAGAAATTTACTCAACACAATTAATGAATTAATTTGAGAACATGTAACCTAAGGAAATGGTATTGCTACATGCTACACATATGTATATACGAAAATCAAAAATTTTATGACAACTAATTTATAATTTAAAGCTAACTGTTCCGTCTTGTTCCACAGTTAATATTAAAAAAATAAATATAGGTAAGTATACACTATATCCAACATGTATTGTGATGATGATAATTATGCAACGGCTCTGATAAGTAACACCATATAGAGAATAGATTTCAGTTATATATAAATAGAATAATATAATACAATCAAAACTTTGAAAAAGTATTGGTATAGATAAACATTTAAAAAAAATGTTCCTCCAAAAATAGTTATTGGGAAGCAGCGGACGGGCAATCCTGTCCATCGTGCTATGTAGATGAAGCTAGAGACTAGGAAGCAATTTACCATGCTGTGTAGTCATGAAAGATAATTTCTTAAAAACTGCCGATAGAATTAGCTAATGTCAACCATTTTCCCGTAATAACACTGGAATCTCTTGTTTCCTGAAAAAATTGACATGTTTGTGAGTTATTAAAATCATCATCTCGGCTAAAAGACAATCAGTAAATATATCTACAATGAAGATTCTATTAAAACAAAAAAAATCCTGACAGGCATGTTATTATTAATATTAGTTATATTATACATAAACATAAGATTTTTATTCTGTAGTATTTTTATTTTATTTCACAATAAAGAAATAATTACATTTAAAAATCTTCCCAGTTTGTCACCTTAAGACAATGATATATAATGAGACATAAAATTTTTAGTCTCATTAACATAGTTTAATTGCTACAATAGATTTCACATCAGAATACTCTAATGTATGCACACTGTCATTTATCAGCAGAAATAGGTGCACTGGTAGCTGCCTAGATAGCATCCAGATAAAGAAACCTTCAGTGAAACAATGGTTTAAATTCAGTTAAATTTTTATTTATATTAAAAACTAATTTACCTTCATAATCCTCCCGTTACTGTAATAAGATCAATGTGATTGAATTTTGTATCTGTATACTAGGATGCTGGCAACCCCAACTAGGAAACTTAAAAGGAGCGATCCCCACACCAGCATCTAAAATTCAGAATAACATCAGTGTAAAAGGGATTCCATAACCATGACTTCTCAACAACTTTTTTATTATTTACTATGCTAAAAAAAATAATTTGTTGTCTTACTATACTAGAGTAACAAAAATAAAAGTGATTAATAAAAAAGACAAGTTGGATTTGTTTGTTTAGAGTGGGCTAACATTGGACCTAAATAACACATGGAATTAAGTGACAAAGTGGTTGTGGATTGTGAAACTCGCCCAGAATACACTGGCTCTCATTTGACAGCCCGAACACAACCACACGGTCATAGCGGTAAATTTAAAATATGAAAATGGCAGGTAGACTGATGGGAATAATAAAAACATCAGCCAATCTCCATGTGACATTGGAATTAAATCAGTCCCTGGTTACTAGTGCTGGAATATGAAAACGGCTAACAAGGTAGTATAAGTAAACATTTTTTTTTATTAGTTATGGGAGCTTGACCACGGTCCCACCCGGTGTTAAGTGATGATGTGGTCTATGTTGTTAAAGCGCATTAACCTAGCAAATGCCTATTCACTTTTTTCTTGAAGACACCTACATCGTATTTGGACGGGAACACTGACGCCGGCAAGCAATCTCACCTTAGCCCTGGATGGTTTCTTATCAGGCGACGGCTTTGGCTGTCCGGTAGTACCCAACATTCGCTTAGCGAGGCGCCTCTCGACAGATCTGTCCCTCGTAGCCTTCTGTTCGCACCGCTGCAGCTCCTTGCGAGCCCCAGAATCGGCGGGGGCAGCAACAGCAGCCGCACGGGCCGCCTCCAAAGCTTCAGAGTTTCTACCCATCGCAGAAAGTATGCGTGACTTGCGATACAGTGCCTTTGCATTTTTCGGTTGGCATGTCAGGACTCTAGTTACAGCCTTAAAATAAATTTTTATTCTTAACTTCAATATCACATGGCATTAAGTATTAAGGCCGTGGATGAGCAACCTCACCAAGAATACTCCATATCCTATGTTGAATGTCATAGTAATGTAAAAGTGAGAGAGTGAGACAAAGAAGGTAATAAGATGAATGAAGTAAAAGAATTAAAATTTAAAAGTTATAATGAACCTTGCCCTAAAACTGACCAAGGGAATGGAGAATGAAAAAAAAACAAAAAGATCATAGCAATGCTGTTATAGTAGCTGATTTACAATGTATAATGAGGATGGTAACTAATCAAATGAGTTCGAAAGACACCAACCGACTAAAATCCAGAAATGGGGCTTCAGGTTGTACCAAAATACATCCATATTACAAGCCAAGTGCTTAGCTACTGGATGCATTTAAAAAAGTAAAAGTTGTAAAATATTAAGTTTTGATGTTGTTATGAGCAAGATGATTCTGCTGTTGAAACATCCGAATAAACACCTCATTTTTTATTGACCTGTTGTATTTATTGATAATATTTGGCATAAAATATAAAATTTTTTCCTTATACAATCTGCAACATTGCATTACTTTCCTTAAGGAAAATAACAAATGATAAAGACATTCATCTTTTCAACTTAAAATCAAACAATAGCTTCTCAAATCTTACTTGTAAAGCAGCGTCATAGGCCCCAGCTTTTAACTGAGCAGCAGCCATGTTATTGTGTACTCTCAAACGCTCTTCTAACAACTCCTGCAGAGCATCAGAGGCCTGGGCTAATTCTCCGGATGGTGTAGGATCTGTGATACCACCTTCGCTCTCATCCAAAGCGTCAAGTGCCCGGCGGTATAACTGAATGGCGAGTTGCGGTTCGCCGCGGCCGTACCACCAATTACCGCGTGTACGGCGACGAATTCTGAAAGTAAACTTATATTAATTTAATTATTATTCTTATTATAACTTGAAAGTGATCAGCTAGACGAGCTTGCTAACAACAAAGTTAAACTGAAAATTTCTTTGAAGAAAAACCTAACAATGATCAGTTACTAGTGTTAGATATTAAGGAAAAATTACTAGTTATAAACATTTTATTAGAAAAACTGTAATTCTATTGACTCACACAAAAAGAACTAGAATGAATTTCTATTGACTTTTGTATTGTTTATATTTCACTCTGAAATGTATTTAATAATTGAGAATGGTATTTTTAAAGTGTTATACTAATTAATCCATAATTGTTACAAAATGTATAATAATGTAATGGTTGTTTTGATTATAGTACATGTCGTGTGAGCTGACATTCTTTTGTATAAAAGGCAGTACTGTGGATTTAGGAGCCACTCTTGCTTTGCATTGGAAGAAGTGTGTTATTCGTAACAAACGTCTCTCTGTGTGTTGTATATTGTGAAGTAAATATCATCCAAGGAAAGTGTCTTTTATTAACTACCGCCAATTTCCTAATACTAGCAGACTCAATTATACCAACACTAACCTAATTGTTCTATTGTTTAACCTTATTTTGTAATTTGATGAAGCAATGAGACAAGCAAGACATTGATCTGATTGTGGCACATCTGCCCATAAGAAAGTGGCACTAGTTAAGATGATATCCACAGCATTATGTTCAGTCTATTTCATCCTAGTAACTTCACTAGCTCCAAACCGGAACAGAGTAAAGTTTTAACACTATGTATTGGTGGCCGAAATAAGCACTGAGGTATTACCTATATAAATGATCACCAGGAATAAAAACCTATGAGTACAGTAACTGTCTCTGATGTTTAAAATTAATGTACACTCTTCCAGATTCAAAGATATAGATTGACGAGTATAATATTTATCTCAAACAATAATGTTGCATTTGACTTCTATACATATAATGTTAAATAATGAAAAGACCATACATAGTTAAGCATACTCATCAAGAAAAAAGGCTTGATTGTAATTGAAATAAAAATTTTAACTACTTTTGTGACCATTGGTTAAAGCGGGGAGACAAGTTGTCACCTGGCAAAAGGGTTAGCCTCTATGACATTAAATTAATATATCTACTACAAAAGACGTTAATTTTTTTCATTATATCATCATTGCTACTAGTCTGCTCAGTTTCATCAAGTTCAGTTAGAGTAAGCTGTTTCATGGCACCGCAGATCATGACATTTGATCACTTAACAAGTAAAATCTAAATTCAATATAGTTAAACTTGCTTATTTGTTAATCAAATGACAATGACCTATGAAATAAATTATACAACCTTGACATATATTACACAAAATGAAAAAACACTATTTGATAACATTAAAATAAATTATTTACCCTATTTCCATTCTTTCCGCTATTGATAAGGACTCATGCTCTGGTTCCTCAGACCAATCATGTAATTCGAGCTTGGCTTCCAGCCATGTATCTGGTTCTATGACAGGACCTTCATATTTTGGACTCTCTGCCTCACCAATCAATCCCAAACTTTCGCCAGGCTTTAAACCAGTCTCTCCATAACCAAAGCGTGGAGCCATGTGAAGGTAGCATGCTTCTCCTTTGTACATTAGAGTCAAAGCTAAGTCAAGACCTTGGAGCACCTAAAACACATTTGTTTTGTATTTTAAACGCATTCAATGATGATATTTGTGTTAATGTAATATGTATAACATCTCTGCAGCTCTACCTATATAGTTAAAACATCTTTATAACAAATCCTATTCTCTTTCAAAATAGATTGAGTGATAAGTATATTGTGCTACAATGTGATAGAATTACAATAACATATGAAAAATAATAACTCTTAAAAAAGAAAACACATATACATTCTATTTTAATTACTCTAATATTTATCTATCCTTTCACAAAGTACTATCCATGTTTATATATACAATAGCTATAAATCTTATAATATAGTATCAATTGGACTTTGTAATATTAGCTACATTATATTTTTTATTAAAAGGCAAAAAACAGACAATCTGTTTATTATCATGTAAATGTATTACACAAAAAGCTATTAATGTTATATTACAGACATTTGAAATTTATTTCATTGTATAGGTAAAGGCTTATCAAAATCGCTAGAGAAATGTATAAATCAAATTAAATAATATATGAATAGAATAGTCAAAAATTTTTTATAAAAACTGAAGGGAAAACAAAACAGTTACCTATATTGTTCTGATGAGCATAATTATGTTAAGCATGTGATTATAAATATTTCCATGACCTTATAAAATGACAATACTATAACCAAACCAGGAAAATAATGTTAATTCTTAACTTTGTGAATAAAAAATGAGGCTTTGAATAAATAAAAAAATTGTACTTCATTATTATAATAAAAGAGGTATGTTATGAAATTATCACATTATTCATTTTTGATAATAATATCTATATTTATCTTTCTGAAATTGATTCTCAATCACTTTCACTATGCAGTGCTATGAAGCTAACACAAATACAATTCTTGTGTAAATTTACTTACTTCATTGTCACCGAGATATATCTTGACTTGATCTCTCTTTTCAAAAATTTCTCCATTGCCATCCTTTGTTTTAATTTCATAACTAATTTTGCAAATATCACTTCTATGTGGCCGCAAACCTTCAGACTCGTCTCCTGATTTTATTATCTGGTAACAAAAAAAAATATTAAAACATTGAAAAGACAACACACAAGATGTAATTATTAACATTCACCTTTTTGAGTAATGCCCCCGATCCCAAAATATCCTGCCACTCATCCTTTTTAATCACAGGTATTTTTTCTTTGTCCGCGGCCGCAGCTTCTGCCAACTTTGCTTCTTCAATCTCATGTGCAGCAGCCGAGGCTAAGTCTTCAAATGAACTACTTTCCGACTTATCTACCATTGCCTTTTCTCCTTCGCTCATCTAAAAAAACATCTCGTGATATGCGTATTAAGTAAACGACGTAAAACGATAGCTATTTTACCAGTCTAAGAAAAGTGCGCCAAACGTATCACAAGAGAACAATATAATACAAATACTTACATTTTCAAATTATATCACAGAAAAGAAATACTGAATCTTAAATAATCAACAAATTAACCGCATAACAGCAATAAAATATACCAAAATACGTGTGCACCAAGATGACACTTCAACTTTCTGAATATGACTTGTTGACGAATTGTATTGAATGAAATTACAAAATGAATGAATTTAATTATCAGAAAAATCAAAACCTACGGATTTACTTTTTTAAACCCGAAATAGCAATAACACATCACTGATAGAGCCTCCTCATATAAAACTTCAAGTTCCTAGCCTGATTTTCGCTACTTTTCTAGTGCTACAATATACGTGCTTTTTCTTTTAAAGTTCATTAGACAAAATGCTTCTAATTACTTTCAATGCATATTATTATTAATAATGCTGTATTATTGTAATTTTTTAATGTTATAACTTGCATATATGTAAATTATTGGCTTAAAGTATTCTTTACCAGGTCATAAAAACCTAATAAAAAATGAATATCGCAATAATAAACCTGTTAGCGCAGTAATTTCAAAATTTTAACCTATAAAGAGTTTAATTACATATAAATATTACTTTTTATATTCAGATATATCTTTACTTAAACAAAAATTAAGCCATGTGCCATGGTTAGAACAAGAATTTCAATTTTATGTAAATCATTATATAGAACATAATCTATCGGATATATAATAATATATTTATCACTCCGAATTAAGTGTAACATATGGAAAGAATTGATTGAATTTGTCAAACTGGCACCACAGATTATAACATTTGTGACTATTATATCTTCTAGTGATTATTTATATCTATCAAACAACAAATCTAGAGTAAATTAAAGAATTGGTTATTAGAATAAATTAAACTCTCTCAGAAAATTTGTATAATGCAGAAATATGAAAAACTTGAGAAAATTGGTGAAGGAACATATGGGACCGTGTTTAAAGCCAAAAACAAAGAAACTCATGAAATAGTTGCTCTTAAACGTGTGAGGTTAGACGACGACGATGAAGGAGTTCCATCATCTGCACTGCGTGAAATATGTCTCCTCAAAGAGCTAAAACATAAAAATATAGTTAGACTTTATGATGTTCTCCATAGCGAAAAAAAATTGACCTTGGTATTTGAACACTGTGACCAAGATTTAAAAAAATATTTTGATAGCTTAAATGGTGAAATTGATTTGGACGTAGTAAAATCATTTATGTATCAGTTACTTAGAGGTTTGGCTTTCTGCCATAGCCACAATGTATTACATCGCGATTTAAAGCCACAAAACCTTCTTATTAATAAAAATGGAGAACTTAAATTAGCAGACTTTGGTTTAGCTAGAGCTTTTGGCATCCCCGTTAAGTGTTACTCAGCTGAAGTAGTGACATTGTGGTATAGACCACCAGATGTATTGTTCGGGGCGAAACTTTATACAACGAGTATTGATATGTGGTCTGCAGGATGTATATTTGCTGAGTTAGCCAATTCTGGAAGACCATTATTTCCTGGCTCCGATGTTGATGACCAACTGAAGCGGATTTTTAAGTTACTTGGTAAGATATAAATTTAATTTGTAAATTGCATTATTTAGAAAATATCAATAATTTTCCTTTATGACAAATTTTTAGGGACTCCTAATGAAGATACATGGCCTGGAGTGACACAATTACCAGATTATAAACCTTTACCTATATATCAACCTAGCCTAGGGCTTGCTCAAGTTGTACCAAGGCTTCCTGCCAGAGGCAGAGATCTCTTGGCACGCCTATTAACTTGTAACCCAGCTTTAAGAATGCCTGCAGATGATGCTATGGCCCATGCCTATTTCCACGACTTAAATCCTTCTGTGAAGAATGACAGATGTTAACAATCAATACACCCCTATAAGTGTACCTCAGAACTGCTATTATGTGATAAGGACAAAGTTGAGGTACTGGATAATAGTGATGAAGAGACTCAATAGAGTGTATTTGGGAATTAGTGATGGTATTTAGTAGTGTTAGAGTAATTAAAATATAAGTAAACTATTTGAAGTTTAAACTTAATGTTTATTGAAGAACATTTAGATTTTTTATTCAATGAAAATTCTGCTTAACCTTTATAATTATTGATTTTCTTTAATAATATAAGGTTGTAGTAATTAAGATTATTTATAATAATATTTGAAGTTTAAGTATAAATAATATATAACATTATAAATGGATCATCTAAGAAAAGGAAATGATGAGTAATTAAATTTTTAAAGTTGGTGTTATCACTGCCATTAAAATGTGTAACTCATCTGGGAGTAATATTTGTTACATTTTGGTACTCTTACATAAACAAATGCAAAAACTCTTTCTATGGCATATAGTGTGGCAGATATTTCATAATAAGTGTAAATAGAAATATGAAATCTAATTTATATTGTTTATATATAGTAAATTAAAGTAGTGATGAATTAAACAGTAAAACTTCTACTTTAAATATCTGAATAATCCATGACGTATGCACAACTCTTACCAGTTGTGAATGCTGTAAAGGTCATAATACTAAAGTCATACCAAAGTCAAGTTTTTTGAATCATTAAGTATCTATGAATTATGGTACATATAAGAAATATAAATTATATTATAACATGTAATATAAAAAAAAAATTGTAAATAGATTGCTCCAGGAGTAGAGAGATCCTAAAAAGGTGGCAGTGTACCCTGGTGCATGAGCTAACAATTTCCTTATCACACAGGGATCCCTTGTTCAATATCAGTTACATAATAGAGTTTGTTTGATAGTAGATAGCTAGCTACTACCCTCATTGCTAAATATGCTACTATAAGATTATTATTACTCAACACCAAGTGAAATTGGGAAAAGTATCCTCATTATTGAATACAAGAAAACTGGACTGACAGTCAAGTAAAAATTATGGTAAGTCATTAGACTAAAATAGCTTTTAGTGTTCTCTGACTGATGATGATATTACTTAATACATTTTTGATCTCATTGTATTTACACCTAGGTAATAAAGTCTTTCTAGAAAGTGTGCATTAGGCAAGGTAGAAATAAATCTGCATATACACAAGATTTATTGTTAAAACAGCTTATCTGTATTTAGTATGTAATAAATTGTTATAAAATTAAATAAATTTGTTTCTCTAATAAGTCAAAATAGATAACAAATTTTACTTCAAATAAGATTTATAATATATTTCATTTGTATTTTCACTCATTGGTGAAAATTTCATATTTACTAAAAGTTACCACTTAAATAAAAACTTAAGATACATTTTTCTTTTAACTCATAACATTTAGAGCATTTCCATTTCAGCTCTTTTACGTTTTCTATGATTTGCTACCATATTTGCAGTACTCAGTTGACAATCTCCTCTTTGTAGCCAAAGTGATAATGCCTTTTCTGTTTTTGCAGCACCTGCTGTACGTTCTCTTTCACTTTCTGAGAGAGGTTGCAAAGAATTAATGCTATCAGTAGATGAACTAGCTAATAATATCATACGAAATCTTTGTCTGAAAGTCTGAAATAAACCAAGAAAATAACAATTGTTATTTTTTTGTTTTTTTTGTTATTATTAGATTTTTAAACAATCCTTTTCCTGGATGTGATGAATTCTTCATAGATTAACAGTGTTGTTCAATAACATAATTATCGACTTCAAAATCTACATTTGAGTTTAAAAATCATTTTTGTTATAGGTATCATTTTGTGTAGTTCAGAAACATTTTAATTTTTTTTTTATTTTATTGGACACATCAGTAATAATACAAAACTTATTAACAGCTAGAAGAAGGTATTGTTCGGTTTGTACCACCTTTATAGATGTGCACAGCATTAAATTAAATAGCATTGATTAAATTTTATAATTGTTATCAATTATAAATATTTTTTTTTGATAAAATTTACAATAATTATTACAAAATCTCATTTTAGGAGGTAGAATGGGACATGGACATGAGGTATTTAACCACTTACTTTTTGTCAAAGTATACACATTACCAAGGCTCTTAAACATACACAGATTTGTGTGATGGAGATAATTATACATTTGCTATAAACAATAATTTA
Organism: Pachliopta kotzebuea; assembly: GCA_018246255.1. Lineage (NCBI taxonomy): Eukaryota > Metazoa > Arthropoda > Insecta > Lepidoptera > Papilionidae > Pachliopta > Pachliopta kotzebuea. Next base: position 20,630 of record DWLS01000302.1, on the reverse strand, counting down.
AAAAAATTAACTCGATAAAACCTTACTATCTTCATAAATGTGTACATATGTAACTGTAATGCTTACATTAATTAGTGTATTTTCCACTTCACTTTTTATGTCATGTTTTGCTATATAACATCCAACTTCATAAAAATACTGGCCAAGTTTGTGCAAATCCACTGTACAAGCATCAGCATTTAGTATCTCTCTGTATGATTCCTTATAAATTTTTGGTAAATCTATACTAACCAAAGGTGGTCTCCGAGAATATAGTGATTCAGCTAACCATAATGGTATTTCTACATTTGTTCCACTTTTCAAATCATCTTCAGTAAGCGATGGATCTAAGAAACCTAAGAAAATAATTAAAATAGTGTAAGTATATACATAAAATAAAACTAGTAACCTCTGCATTATAATATGACTTATACCCATTTTAGGCAAATCATGTAAAAATTTACACGGTATTTTTTCGTTAGTTACTAATATATCAGACACAGACAAATAATTGGAGAAACTCGTCATTATAGTAAAAGTAAAGGTAAACCAGTAAAGAGTGTTAATATTAAAAAATTTAATTATAGTTAATAACAAAGTAAAGTACACATTACATATCCAAAAAGTTTGAAAACGCGAAACTGTCACCCAATGTTACTAGGTAATATTTAATAAATCTTTCAAATGTATCTAGCAACTAGAGTTTAAATAACGTTTAGAAAAATTGTACAAAATAATATTCAAAATACTAAATCAGAATACTAATTATGCTATTTAAAATTAATTAGCAGTGTTAACGTAAATATTGCACTCGATATTTAGATCTACAAAAATGTATTATTATGTCAAATATTATTGTTAGTAATGCATTACTTTTTTATAAGCAATTAGCACTACGAAACTTTTGATGTATTCATTTAAAATATATAGTTACTACTTGACTTTTCTCGTGCAATGGTAGTTATTATATATTAAACAGAAATTTAGTTTATCATAGTGACTTCTTAAATATCTATCAATGTAGCATTAACTTTAGAATATAAACTACTAAAAGATTTTTTCCGGCAAAAATCATGTTATATAAATAGTAAAAATCAATTTTTGTTTTATTCGATAAATCGAAGATACGAACGATTTATTCACAAGATGGTAAGTGATACGCTTGCTCATAACAACGTGCCGGTAGTTAAGATCATTTACACAGCATTATATGCGCTCGTTGTCCTGAGACATAAGGTATTAAATCTTGTTACCTCAGTAATTTCACTAGCATACAGCACTCTCCAAATCTGAATAGTAATATTTACATATTGGGCAGCGGGTGCAGGAGCTATGGTAGTACCTAGACGGTTTCCGGCAACGGAAACCTATTAAATGGTTTTTTCTTATACATAAATATTTAATTATCCATTCAAGATAAATATAAAAGAACTGTATAACAAGACAATTTCAAGCATTTTAAATTTTATTATTTTAGATAGCTGTGATTATCTATTTTTGTCTCGTTGCAGTGTTTCTTCATAATTAAGCTCGCATTGGTTTTAAAGCATTCTTAAACACCAAATTATTTTTTTAAATATTTTTAAAAAGCAACTACAAAGTATGTTTATTAGAAGGGTGTGTGTATGAGTCTTATAAATACTTTATTTAATAAAAAATGTTCTTTTAATAATTAACTAATGCAGTAATTGTATTAAATTCAACAATTATTACTATATGGTATGATCTGTTATTAGTGACCAATGTTTTTTTAACATTTACGCTCTAAAATATATAAATAAAATGATAGGTACAATTTTTGGTCTATGGTGTCGGTCATTTTTGTGATTAGCGGTATTATTGTGACTAAGCTGTAAGATTTTAAAAATTGCGTTTTCTTCAAAATTGATCAATAAATTCCCATTATTTTAGTTGTTAATTTTTATTATTACTATAATTCTGTGAAAGGAAATAACTAATTAATCGATATAATTTCATGGGATAACGAAATCCATAAAGAGCCCTCCAAAATGTCGGGGTAAGTAAGCAAACAATAGGAATGAAAAAAGTACTATAACAAAAATACTATAATTTTTATGACAAAAACATTCACAGAGTTTTAGTAGAATAAGAAGAAAATAAATATTGCCACGAAAAAAGTGTATTAACAACTATGAAAACAAAGCCGGTTTTTAAATATGTACCTGTACGTTTATAGTTGTTATTCAGTATAACAAGAGAATACATTAGTACGATTTAATATATTTTAAATGTAAATAATGTTTATAATTGTTTGCGTTATCGCAATAACAAAATTATTAAGAAAATGTGGAACTGCGTATTTTCTTATTATTCATGAATTTGCATATAATTGTCATTTTAGGAAACCTTATACAATAAAAGAAATGAAGTCTATTGTAGACTATTTAACAGAAAATAAAGCATATGGTGAGGTAAAAGGCAGAAAGATGTGGTTGGATTTTGAAAGATCTAAGGTAAATTAACTACCTGTCTTGTAAATGTTTATTAGAATTTCATAAGTACAAGATTTGTTTAAATTATTTTAGTAAATAACGAATTTCTTTGAGAGAGACTATATTTGTTTCTATAGGACAGTCAAAATACTGTTTATAAGTAACATTATTTGGCCCTGTTGGTCGTTGAATTCGATGTCCTATCTGAGTGAAATCAACCAGAAATGTTTTGTTCATTTTTGGGTATAACATTAGTCATTGAAAAAGGAAAAATAAGGAGTCAGACTTATTCATTTGCAGACATATTAAGAAGATTGAATTATGCTGGTTTCATTCCCTTATCTTCATCGTCATTAGGTTTAAAATGTTCTTAATAAATTTAATGTGTGTAAGTAGTGTTGTTAATATTTTTATAATCTAAGCATGTATACAATTGTGCAATTCTTATTTTTCTAGTTAACAGATAGAACTTGGCAAAGTTTAAAAGAAACATTTATAAAACGCATTCTTCCTGATATTCACAACCCATATTATCAGTTGACTATTACTCAAATCAACAGTTTCAGACAGGGGTAAGCAAAGAGTATCTTAAGATTTATATTGTTTCTTTAAGAAAACTGTTTTAAAAGTTCATATATAAATGGTGAGGCATTGTGTGTACAATCCTAATTATTCTCATACTTGTTATAGGTAAGCTTATCGCTTATCATTAGGCAAACAGTTTTCTTGTCTCAACGCCTCATCAAATTAAAAAAAAAACATACACTTTATTTACTAAGGGAAATTTATAAAGTTTAATTTTTTTCATTATAATTTTATTTTTTTAGACATTTCAAAATGTTTTCTAACAAGTACCTCACTTATACACTAATAATGTAAAATGAGTATTCAAAAGCATGAATACATGTACAAAAGAGTTTAGTGAATTAGTGTATGTAGACTTGTTACATGTTGCAAAGGATTATTTGATTTTTTTCAAAACAATTTGCAAATTACATTGGATTAATTCGTCAAATCCATAACTTTAAATTGACATTGAAAAAAACATTTGTGGTTAAAAAAAAATATCTTCCATTTTTTCCTTATTTTGTCTTTAAAGTTTTAGTGCAACATGTAGGTATCACTAAAAATAAGTTCAATGCCTATTGTTGTAATTTTTTTAAACATCTAAATATACAAACTATTATAAATTTTTATCCCATATCACATATAAAGTTTTATTCTTTATGTATTAGTAATTATAATTTGTATTTACATAAATACATAAATTGCATTTTTTATTATTTTAATTATATAAAAACATAATGTTATATAGTATTTATTATATTAGCTAATAATTTTTTAAAACATATTGTTTGTTCACATTTAAGGTATGATATAGAAACTAAGCACAAGAGTAAATTAGAAGTTAGAGCTGTAAGAGAAGAATCAAATGTAAATGGTATGTTTATTATTTTCTTTATGGAGCTGTAACATTAATAACTGTCATCATCATCAATTATAATTTAATGTGGTTTAATTTAATTTTAGCAGAAGAATTCGAAAATACAGAGCAGCCTAGTACAAGCAATGATAAAGAAGTTAAAATGAATTCAGGTGAGACAACAAAAAATTCACTGAATGTATCTCATCGCAGATCTTCAATTGAAACTATTGTATTAGATCCTTGTTACGAAACTGCTGAGGACATTCAAAGAGACCTAGAATCCCCAGAAGAAAAAGGTAAAAATGATGGAAACAAAGCAACAACTTCAAAATCATTACGAGATTTTATTACATATTCAGAACCTTTAACACCCATGCTGCAAGAAGTGGTGGATGACTTTGCTACTGATGAAGAGTGTTCAGATAAGGAATCTAATCCAAAAAATTTTGAAAATGCTAATACCAAAAACAGTAATACTATTGCAATAAGTTCAGAGACTGATATAAGTAATAATGTAGATTCTGCTAATGAGTCTCAAAAAATTAATAAAACTCAAATTAATGATAATGAGACTACAAACCAGAACAAACAAGAAATAAGTAAATTACCTGCTCACAAAATTGATAATAGTGATAATATTAAAAAACAAGCAACAAAAGAAGTAAAATCTATGATCTCTGAAAATAGTAACGATAAAAACATGAAAGCAGATGACCATTCACAAATTGGAAAATTAGAAAAAAATTCTTTCAATGACTCTGCGAAAAATCATAATGACAGAAATAAAGACAAAGATGGTACATCTCAATGTACAACATCACAAAACTTTTCAAATACAACAACAGATACTTTAATCCCAAACAACCAAGAAGCATTAAACACTACATCTGATTTTATTAATCCAATTAGGGCAAATGTAGCACCTGGACTTGCGAATGGACAGAAAAATGCAAGGAAACGTGCGAATTCACAAGGGTCACCAAATGTAAAAGGAAAAAGAAATTGTTTAAGTGTTACCAGCAAACCTGCATCGGTATCAGATACAGATGCTATCAAGAAAAAAAACCTAAAAACGGGGTCTAAATCAGACTGTTCTGCAACCCACAATCAAAATATGAAAGGGTCAATGAAAGTGTCCAATAACAAAAATGAACAAAAAAATGATGAAAGACAGAATCCAATAGAAAAGAAAAATGTGGAGATGCATTCTTCAGCAGAAGGCACTAAAAATAAAGGAAAAAATGAAGAAAGACCAAATGGGAATACTAATGATGCTACAATAAATTCAAATGTAATAAATCCATGCTTGAAAAGTGTTAGTCTTTATGAGGAACAATTTACATCAATGAATTACAGCGGTTCCAGCGATGAAGTGATTACAAGTACTAACCCAAATCCACAAGAAAGAAAAAACAAGAAGGACACAAACCCAGAAGAATATGAACTGTTATTAATATCAAATTCGGAACCAGAAAGCCCTGGTAGCAAAAAAGTAAAAAAGGATGCACCAGTCCGCACTGCTGTGCATAAATCCGAAAGAGAAAAAGCTTTAGCAAACGTTTTCGGATTCTCTAGTGGTAAGTCATAAACTTGGTGTAAAGCATGTAACCAGTTTTATTTGAAAAGTAAAACTCTTTGTTCTTCCTTTATTATTTCAAAAAATTCCTAAATATTGTTTAAAATATTTTCTCCTTTACACCAGTTTACAAATTTTATTATATTCGAAGCCACTATGATTATTTATCTTGACGACTCTGCTGATATTTTTCATAAACGATTGTGGATATAGGAAGTCTCGAAAACCAATTTTTATTTACACAACACTACCAATAATGTAAAAAAAAAGATTTATATTTAATAAAGACACCAGAAGACAGTCTTATCCCTTAAAGTGATTTCATTTAGACAACTGGTATATAGATATGATACAAAGGAGCATACAAGTGAATGCGGGATTAATATATTTACATAAACATCCTCGTTCTTGGTTAGTTTACTGGGATAACGCGTCGTAAGTCTTCCATTTTAGAGCCTCAAGTCTAGTAGGCCTCAGTTGTGGGATCTTTGAGATCAACATCAAGCTGTTTATAACTATGATTTATGCATTTTAAGTGTTACATAAAATCCTTTATCTGTATTGAAATGCAACCCAGGTTTTCATGGTAATGTTTAGTTGTACTGCATGTTGTCGTTTAGTTACGATGTTCGCATATATAAATAATAAAAAAAAATTGTTAGCAGTCAACTGTGTTTCTTGCGCCCATACTTCTCATATCTGTCGCCTTTCCTTTGCGAATAGGTGGTAGATTTTGACGTTCAATAAGTGAATTCTTGTTCTTATATTAAATTAAAATTTTGACTTTGATTGTAAAATTTATCTCTTTCAGAACTTTATAGTGATATTATCACTAGCAAAATTTGTTGTTAAGTTATACTTTACAATCGTATTGACAATATAGTTCATTTATTCCCAGGCGCCGTTGCTAAGGGTCGAAAGAGGCGAATAAGTTATCAAAATAGATCCGCTCGTCGACATTCACGGTAAGATTTGTATAAGTTCGGTGTTAAATTTGTTTAATTAAAAACACTAATTTATCATGTTTTGACGATAAGTACGGTGATCACCGTCATGGTCTTGTTTACTACGACCAAAGTTTCGTGTTGCCAACCCGATTAAGATTCGCAAGCCTTGTGCGTGAGGGTCCTCAAGACTTGATAAGCGAGCCCAAGAAGGACGTTAAATGTGACGTTATTTTGCGTTTACTGTAGAACGGCGAGGGTACAAAGGAGGGGTTTACTCTTCCTTGTGACAGTTCTAGCCAAACAATGTAGAGGAGCGCTGGTGCGTTCCGTAGGAGATTCCAGAGCCCCTTCTTAATGCACGGAAGATAACTGACTGGGTTTTAATGGGTACAAATGCCATATAAGCCGGACCTCCTCCCTACGAACGGTAATCTTCAGAAGATTTCTCTCACAAAAAAGGTTTCAGATTTAAGTTTTCTACAGAATATACGCATTAAAGGTATTAAAATGCAAGAAAATTTCTTTATAATTTTTTTAAATTTATGAAGATTCTTAGCGCAACGGCTACGTTACTTTAGTAAGACAGAGGTTTAGCTCGTTGCCAAATTATTAGTTAAACGCCTGCCCGAAAACAATATTAAGATGATATAGACATTATGCTCCTCGCCTTTACAAAAGATGTTGACTCGTTACTACAGTATTTTAACTAAATTAATAGTTAAATTACTGTATATAACAATAACCAGGACACAATCGGAACACACAACACTATTGTTTGGCAACAGAAATAGTGGCAACTAATCTACCTATTCTTTTAGCAGACGCTTAACATCAGGAAATTCTACTAAGCTTGTTAAATAATAGCTCACTTCTTGTAACATTTGTAATTAAGATATTTTTTTTATTATTCCGCCACAGAATAAGCTCTGGCTCCAGTGAATGGACATCAGAATCGGACACCGAGTTCGTATCGCCGCCGCGTGGTCGTAGGAATAAGTTCTCCAGAAAGTATCTGTAAGTATACTTTTGTTCATTTGTTGTTAGGATATCAATTTATTATATGTTACTTACTGTTTATTTTGTGATATGCTTCAATTTATATGGTGTTTAAGGCTGGCGCTAAATGTCCTCATATCATACCCCTTATAAGGCTATATAAACAAGAGTTAGAAAGAGTTTATTCATTTAAATATCTGGGGCATATGGTCACTGACAGTCTTAAAGACGACGATGATATTGAGAGAGAACGTAGGGCGCTGTCGGTCAGGGCGAACATGTTGGTACATAGATTTACTCACTGCGCTGATGCTGTAAAAATAACACTGTTCAGAACATACTGTACATCGTTCTACTCATGCAGCCTATGGACCAACTACACCAAAAAGGCTTACAGTGCTCTGCGTATTCAATATAACAAAGCATTTAGGGCGATGTTGCGGCTGCCGCGTTTCTGTAACGCGTCCGCTATGTTTGCGTTAGCTGATGTGGACAGCTTCGAGGCAATCATGCGCAAAAAGACTGCATCATTGTTATGAAGACTGCGCGGCAGCGGCCACAGCCTCCTGAATGAGATGATCAACAGTGGAGATTGTCCACTTATAAATAATATTGTGCGAAGGACAATGTCGCTAATAAAAATAAAATACTAACTTAGTTTTTAAGATTTTTACTAACATTATATGGATCTTGTTATCCGAAATAAAGAGTTTTTATTTTATTTTATTTTTATTTAATTATAAAATAATATTGTTTCAAGAATAAAAATATGCAGAAAACAAGAACACAACAGTAAAAACTTCAGCATAAAAAACAGTTTAAAATTTTTTATTTTATTCTCTGTTAAGCCGAGCAACCTAACGACAAATTTAAAATAATCAAAAAATTGTGTAATATTGTATTTAAATATTAATTTTGTAATTATTTTTTTCATGATCCGTTACAGGAAACCAAAGTCTGCTCGAATACTGTCACTAGAAGATGAGGGCGGTTTATTTGTGATGTATGGAAAGAAAATATATCCTATTGTTAAAGATGGAAAGAAAGTGAAGAACTACGTCACGTATGCATCAGAACGTAAGTATATGTTTTCTTTAATAATATTACTAACAACAGTTAATTACAATTATTATAACATATTGTAACATACTAACTCTTTACCATAGTTTATATATAGTTTCACTTGGTGCTAAGTGATAATGAGGCTGTTGTAGTAAAGTGTACTCACCCATAATATTTCAGATCTAAAATGTTGACAGCCAGAACACAGCAACGCTGTTATGGCGGTAGACTCATAATATGAGTTTGCAAGCTGGTTCAGGCGGGTCCAAAATATCCTGACCATCATCCAAAACCTTCATGTACTTTCAAATTTAATTTGAGACCCGTGTTACATGCCATTGAATCACTGATTCTAAACATGAACCTGGTGTCAGTTTCTGTACAACCAACAGTACCAAAATTAAAAAATATCTTAATTTCAATGAAATGTATGGAAATATTGTTTACAATGATATTGTTTTTTTTACGTTTTACAATAGATTTATGGTGAACAACTACTTTCAATTAAAATAAATAAAATCTGCTTTATACTTTTCTCCTACCTGAAAGGAAAGTATAGAAATATCAGCATCTAGATTCTATATATGAAGGAGCATCAATGCCCTTGTAAAGAACTATATATTTTCTATTCGTCATATTATACTATTATCATCTGTGTATTTATTATCTATTTACTAAACGGTTTCATTTCAATATAATTAGAAAATTAATATCTTGATTATTTTTCAATTAAGGTGATTCAGTAGATGAAGACGACTCCTACTGGAAGCTGAAGTATATAGAAGAAAAGAAGAGAACAGCTAAACTGACGAAGTAAACATTTTATGTTTTTTCTTATAATAATTATACACATGCCTGCGATATTTTTTTTAAATAAACGTATTGTCGGAGGGGGTAGGTTAGGTTATATACACAACATTTTGTAATCTCTTGTCTAATTCATTTGTCGCTTTAAAATTGATTTATCTTAGCAGCGTAAGTATGATCCTCGCTGATTTGGGTTTACAGTAAATGACAACGTGACATAACCGATGTGTTTCAAGTATACCAGTTTTCGTGATTATTTAGTATTTATCAATCCGCACCTTACTAGCGGTGGTGAATATATGGTCCTAACTCTGAGAGTTGTAGTAGTAGTAGTATAACAATCTAGGACTGGTTTTTTCGAAATGTTTATGAATGATGAATTAGGTGAGATGTAGGTCTGATGGCTAATGACCAGCCTGCGCACATAAAAATGGCGCTAATTAAAATTATAAACACTGCACCACATTTCACACTTCGTCTTATAACATGTAATGTCTTGTTACTGTTTTGCTAATTACAGATCCTTTTAAACTGGAACACAATAATTTTTGCACACGTATGGCGCAAGAAATAGGCTTTGCAGTATACCTACTAGACCATCTGCTACCACTAGTAAGAAGTACAATAAATTTTATTACAGAATTAATTTTATTAATTTGTTTGCAGGCTGCTACACAAAACTGCTGAGGAGGAGCAACAATCCAATGAAAAAGGTGTTATACTAGATTTAACAGAGTCTAGCCCATCTAAGTGAGTTGTACTATCTCATAATATCTATTGATAAAATTTCTTAACGCATGCAATACCATTTACTATAGTTATTGACAACCTGGACCGTGGTCTTTTTTTTTGTTCTGGGAAGACAGGAGTATGTGGGATTTATTCCTACTATAACCCCCTCGATGGTCCTTTATTAGGCATTGAAGGCCCTCACCATCAAAGCCCGCAAACCCCAAAACCCTTTTAGTCGCCTTCTACGACAGGAAGGGCTAACCTTAGACCTATTCTCGGTAGCCTGAGACTATGGGGCTCAGGGTGTGGTCCTGCTGTAAATAAATTATTTTTGTAGGCAGTGAAGTGTTTTCTAGGGTAGAATTATTTAAAAAAAATCTTAACAGGAACGCCGTGTAGTCGGTGCTAAATACGTTAAAACCTTATTTTCCTATCTAGTCTTCAGTCAGCCTTTTAAACTTTATTATTATAAACAAAACTAAAACTTTCTTAAATTTCTAGAAAATACCCAAAATTTTTCAGCCTAAATAATATTGTTTTTAAAATAAATTACTCCAACTTATTCTAAAACTCATGTTTTGTTTTAGGAGAGCTAAAGTGGAAAAAAACGAAGCTGAAGCCAAAAATGAAATTTCTGGTATGTTCAATTAATGTTGTATCTCTGGACGTACATTATCTATTGTAGATTAAATGAAATAATAAGGCGTCTATCTGGTGATGATGGTGATTGTATCTGTTGATATTTATTACTTTAAAGTATAAAGCATTTATCCTTAAAAACAAAAATTGATTTATAAATATTATTGTTTTAGAAAAACCCGTAGTCTTGCCGAAGGAACGTACAGAAGTGGTAAAAGAACCAGCAGTTCAGGACAAGACATTGATAATTAAGATAACGAAAAAGAACGAGGTAATAATATATATTACTACTTAAGATACAGGTAGTAGATCCAAGTCTGCAGTTCGCTGTAGCACGCAGGTGGGCAGGATCGACCGGTGAAACACTACCCTCTCACAGAAAATCAGCGTGAAGTGGGGGCCTCCTAGAGGCCACCGCGTTTCAACTGGTGAGTGAGAGTCCCGGCGTCCTTATCCCCCTACTCGGGGCCCAAATAGCAAATGGCACTTTCATTATACCACATATATCGCAACAGATTTTCTAGGGACTGTTGCGTTGCGTGTGAGAATGAGTATCAGTTGGCTCCTTCCTGTCTTTTTATTCCCTGTTCCACAATTCCTTATGCTCTTTTTGTGATCAAGAAAAGAGCATATTCTTACCTGAAGGGTAGACAACGCACTGGCGTCTCTGGTGACCGTAGGCGGCGGTGAATCACTTACCATCAGGACTCGTCTTGCTCGTTTGCCTCTTAGATGTTATAAAAAAAAATATACTAAAGGCGATATTTTTTAACGACTTTGCAGTAACACTCACTCGGTTTTACATGATGGTAACTGATAATGTGACCGAAGATGGTGAAGCATGTGCACCCAGAATACTCTTAACTGTCATAGGTTGGCAGCTCGAAAAACTTTTAAATTGTATTGTTTGAAGCTACAAAACTAGTAGAATGTTCACATGATAATTAGATATGCACCTGCTTATAACAATTTATTTCATAATGTACACATTCACAGAAACACGTACAAATTATTAAGAACATAATTCGGAATGTTTGGAAGACAGGGTTATGAGAAATTGGCACCCACTAAATTAACTGAAATTTTGTCACTGATACGTCTGCTTTCTATCCTCTGATACATTCGACTTACTGAGTATAATTATACATTTGAGGCTCACGGGTCAATGAGAAAACAATGTCGAAAAAAATCGAACGTTGCAATAGCGCTTGTAATTGTTTGCGAATAGAAGTATGCGAAGCGATACATGAATTTTAACATACGGTTCCATTTATGGACCGATTGACTATAGTCACCCGTATTAGTGAAAGGGTCAAAGCCCGCGAACTTGAAGACCCTTTTAGTCGCCTATGACCGGTAAAGCTTACTTTAGTCTTATTCTTATTAACCTGAGACGACAGGGCAGATTTGATGAGACCTAACATTAAGAAGAATGCATCAAAACTGTAATGGCAGTATTTTAACAAATATAGGAGTAATTGCGAGCTAGGCATATTAAAAAAACCATACATATATATTCATGTTTTTTTTTAATATAAAATTATAAAAGGTGTATTGCCAAAGTTACCTCTTTGGTTACAGGATGTGTTACAATTAGAAGGCCACTGGTCCCAAATTCACCCGGTCTTAGATCATGCCGTTCAAATTTTTCATAAGGAAATTGAAACTAAAAATGATGCTGATTCATTAATGTTATCTGATCGGCCGAAATCAAGATCCAGCAGGCTATCAACACCGGAGATCCGAGTGCCTGCAGTTCATGGTAAAGTAATATATTTTTTTCATTTCAACTTCCTTTGTAATAATATGTTGAGTATTACTATTATATATTTATTTCTTATACAATAATGTTATTTAATATGTACTTTATCGTTTCTACTTCGACAAATCTATATAAGTTCGTAACTGGTACATTGTTACCAACTTTTTACAAGTCCTTCATGCCCGGAATTGCATAAACAGGTACTATCGCCGGGCCTTTGGCTGTTTCTTAATAGATTTATTATATCATCTTTCTATGTGTAAAGGAATAAAGATATAATTTTTTTTTTAAATTTACAGCAGCCCATGAAAAAGTGAACAAACTTGAGACAGAAATATTCAAGGAAATTGAATCTCTGGATAGACAACAGAATTACAGTCCTACTCCTACGAATCTGTCCCCAGAAGATTCTAACCTATTTATTAATAAAAGGTACATTTTTAATTATTCTCTAAGATGCACTGTAATGGTAAATTAATTTTTATAAGTATATAAATAAAATTAAACCTGTGATGGCTCCATACGTAAGATAGTTGTACGTGTAATATTTCTCGATAAGGCGCAGTAAGGATGCTCACTGATCTTAGAATTTCCACTGAAGACATCACTAGGAAACAGACATATTCAAAGAATAATAGCTTTAATTAATTTGATAAAGAAGGCACTGTCTAAAAATTAAGCATTCTGTTATTTTCTGTTTATAGACAACGCGGGCGTCCAAAGAAATCATCAATACAGTCTAACGTAAGTGATGCCTCAAGCCATGGAAAGGAAAAGGATGAGGAACCAGTTACTCCACAGACATTGATGGTTGAAGAAAATGTTGAAAGATCGAATGCGGCTCAGTTTGCGAATGGTACTAGTACTGTAACAAGACAAACTCGGACTCCTAAAAAAGTGCTTCATGGTGAGTCATGTAAACATAATTAACATTGCTTACTGTACATATACCTTTGGATCCAAATACCACAAGATCATGTTTTGTGGAATACATTACATGAGATCAATAGCCAGCAGTGGACGTCCATTGGTTGAGATGATTTTGATGATTGCCCATATACTAATTATACTAATTATTCATCATAATCAACACTATGATAAATAATCTCATCTAGGGGAAAAAATACTTTTTCATTAAACAGGCTAACTTTGACTTCAATTTCATACTATGTGAACTAACAATGAGACTGTGGATAAATCATGCTCACCCAGACTACTCGAACTGTCAATGTTCATTTAAAACAGTAATGCTGTTATGGAGGCAGATTTAGAATACGACGGTGTAGGTAATGGAGTCAGAAGAGTTCGAAAGAATCTAATCATCAATAAAACTCCGTTTCCTCGATGGCGAACGAAGACCGCGCATGTTACGTGGCAAACCTTTATACTGGCCATAAAAGCAAATAAGATAAAAATAGTAACTATGTAAATTGCCTCTTATAACTATTTACCAATTTTTAGACCTGCATGGGCGGTATTTTCATGCAGAATGAAAAGCCTGGCTTATGCTGAAGCAATGATGTATGTACGATGTGTTAACAAAATGACCTATACAAATAAGTTTTGTTTTTGAGTCTGATAAAAAAGTTAAAACAAATGCACCATATTTTTACGTAGGTTTGTATTTAAGGGGTACGGGTGTTGCATCATGATCAGACATTGCAATGTACGCTAACAATCTATATCACTTGCTTTTGTACATATAGTAATTCACATGGATTATTGTATGTTTCGTGCGACGGTGTTGATCCCCATCGCCCTATCCTATCAAATGATACAATACTTACTGTTCCTTATCCACTTCCAAAGTAATTTTTATTTTTTAGAGTCTACAAAAAGAAATGAAAGCAATGTTATAAACACGCGGACAAAAAGTCTGAGAGCAAACAAACCAACAGGAAAACCCATAAACGATGAAACCGATGTCCGGTACAAGTTACCAACACCTCCCACTTCAGTGAAGAAGACAACCAGAAATTCAGCTGTAAACAAAACTCAAAGAGAACAAAAATCTAGAAATAGATAGTGAGTAGAGTTAAATTTTTCAAAACAAATTTCGACATTTCCGCTGTGAATTTCTTTTATAACAAAATTTTACATGAAAAATGAATTTGGTGCAGTTTATTAAATATTTCTTTTTAACAAATAACTTATATTCCAACTACATACTACAAGTTTAATTTGATGAAAATCTTGGAGGTACTATATTTTACATAGAATTAAAATATAGCCGTAGATTATAATATATAATAATAAATTGGCAAATTAATATAAGTACTTAAAAAAAGACATGAATATACTTTTATTTATTTATATTCCAGGCAGGCTTTTGATGATACTCTGTGGTAGGTCACTATAGCCGGAAGATTAACAAAGTGATTACAAACCAATCAAATCATGTACAATATTGTTAAGATATATGAAATACACTACATAAAAAATAATAAACAACAAACATCAAGTATTAGAAATTAAGGAACCATTGGATAGAGTAATGGACTTGAAAGGTCTACATTCCTCCGTGATTTACAATAACTTGTCTTTGCTTTATATGATGATTACAAATTAGCATAATTATAAGATCCAACAACAGTATAAAACATTTTAATAAATATCCATTATGTTAAATTAATTTAATTATGTATATAATCTATCAATGTTATTTGGTATTCTATTGTAAATTTTATATTTCACTTATTTGATGGAGTGACAAGACTACCAGCAGCATCATTACCACTTCAAGGTTAAAATAATACAAATTTCATCAGATTGTGCTCATTGTCACAAGATAAAATATTAAGTCACATTTCCCCAGGTTTGTTTTGTATGAAGTAGATCTTTATTCAAAAACTATGAAATGAGGTTTGCTTTAGTATCTACCTAGATGAATTCCAGAAATTGGTACATACCATCGTACTCACTTTAGTATATAACTTATGAGTAATAAAATTTATTTTGGATTATGTTAACAAATAAGCTCTTACATATTAAGAAAGTAGCAATATATATTTAGAAACATATCAAAATTTATTGAAAATTTTACTTACTATATATACAGTATTTAAACTAAAAAATTTAATCATTAAATATTATATTTAAATAAAAACACAACACAATCTATAGAAATATTTAGGAAAATCATTGTTTATCAATTTATATACAAAACTAGCTTAGTTTACCATTTGTCATAAAAAATAATTATAATAGATATTTAATGGTAATCCCAGGTGTCTTTGGAGCATGCTATATGGTTTGACATTTCTTTTAAATCAATATTTTTTATTTTAATATTATGAATATTGATTGTATGAGTACATTAAAACTGATTCTCTCCTCTCTTTTACACTTATAAATTAGTATATTCCAAAAAAGAAATGTTTACACTACTTTATAAATTCTCTAATGATGTTACCACTGACTCGTATTATGTGACGTATACAGCTAATCTGGTACTGGCACCTGGACCACGGGGCCCACGGCCTACTAACCTAAACTTAACCTAGTGTTTCTACTGCTTATGTAAGTGTAGTTATCCGGCGGCGGATTTTCATTTACATGTGTCTTGGTTATGTAATTGATTGAACTAGCGAGTCTACTTAGTCGTCGAAGACGAACTCTGGTCCGTTCTCTAACCACCTTCGTCTGTGTCGAAATCTCTGGGCGACACTACTTTATCAAACATACACTGAACATCAAATCATAGATAAGCAAATATAATTTTATTGCCAATTTATTATTAATATATTATTAAATCTATAGCATGTATGTTAACAATGTACACATTTTGAAATGTAGTGAAAAGATTTAATGACTGTGTGTCTTAATTATGCATTTATAAGTTATATTTCTCAAAACAATTTATGTAAAATGAAAGCTTATTTTGGTGCCCTAATCATGTCTGTCAGCCAGGCGATCATAAAAGAATTATATTATATATTTTTTATTGTATTAGAATGGAAGCAGGCGTGTAATGTGTCAAATAAATAATTCAGTGTCAAAATTGTATTTTTTTTACCATAAAATGGTGTTAATTTCTTTAACTATTCCATAATCATAAATGCACACCCATTTTGGTTTTACACTGTTGGCTTTTTATTACTTTATAAACACCAAATCATTAAAGGAATGTTTTCTTAATTTATTCTCTATTATTCCATCAATAAGAATATTTGTTATAACACAAAACCTTCTTTTGCATTGTTCATATGAAACAAATATCTATTTAATAGAAATTTCTCTTATTACAAACATTCATTTCTCCAATAAATAGCTCAATATTAGTTAATGTGTTTTTAAGCATGTTCTCATCCCTAATTTCTTTTATGCCTGGGTAAACCTGCTTCCATTTACCAGGCACGCATGTAGCTTAACGGTTTATAATGTTATTAAACCGGCTGTAGCTTGTTCGCATGTCAAAACTAATTTTTCATATTTAACAGCGCCACCAAAACAGCAGAAATATTTCCATCAATAGGAAGCCAATGGTTAAACTGTGTAGAAAGCAGTCAGGGTTATCAAGATTCTGATATCAGTCCAATTAAAGCTTTTAGAAAAAACAAAAAGAGTAGTATAACATTACTGTGCAGAAAATCAAGAAATTTGTTAAGGAGAAATAGACTAAGGAGAAGACAATTTTACTATAATGAAACGTCTGATAATTCGAGTAACTCTTGTTCTATGTTTAAATTTCAAATAAAGAATCCCAAAAGTTCTAGTTTAAACACTACTGTTTATAGGACTGAATCATATCAATTAATAATGCCAAAAGTAAGTTCTTTAAAAGGTTTGCATATGATAGAAGAAAATGCAGATGATAAAATTGATTTAGAACCTCCTGCAGAAAACATGAAATTAGTTGATACAGAAAATTTAAACTCTGTTCCTTCCATAGTTATTGAAAATTTAAGAACATCTAATGATATTACTGATGACAATGAATCTAGTAGTGTGACTTTACCTCCATCACCTGTTTTATCTATTGTTGAAAATATATCTATTAGTAAAAATTCATTCTCCAACATTGATGATCCTAAAGAAAACATGAGTGAAGATGAAAATAAAGAATGCAATAACAATGATTTTAACATAACCAATATAGATGTATCTATGCCTTCAATAGAACAGAAATGCGGCATTACACATGGTGAGCAACCTGTTACGGAACCTAAATGTGATGAAAAGGAAACTGAACCAGTTGTAACCGATTCATTTTTGAATAAAATCTTTGCAGTTAATCTAAAAGATTATCCGAGTATGTCCGAAACTGTTACTCAAAAAATACGAGATTTATTTTTGGAGAGCGCTAAAAAGCTTGCAGGAAATTCTGAAGTAAAGGATAATAAACTGATTAAAATTGATGTTGATCCCAGTAATACAGAATTAACTAGAAAAGGAAGACAGAAAAAACGTAGTTCAACACCGATGAAACGTCACATTAATAGGAAAACTAAACCAAGTAAACGTCAAACTGACGCGTTCATAGAGGAAGAGCATACAGAAAAATTTTCTCAGAGTGGTAGAAAATCTTGCCCACCTCTAATTTACGACACCGATGCCATCCACTATAATAATATTAATAATAAAAAACCAATAGAAGAAACGAAAAGTAGAAAAAAGAAAGATAACATTATTAAAGTAAAAATTACAAGGCCTAAAGAGAAAAATAAACGTAGGAAATCAAGTCCAGAACAAATAAATCAGGATACTGTCTACGAGCCCAAGTTAATTGATAGCGGAATACATGATAGCCGTTTCATTAACGACCCGAATGATAGTGTGAAACTAATACATAATCATTCAGAAACATGCCTGCAAACAAATGAATGCTTTGGCGACAGTGTACAATATTTAGAAAACAGCATCAACTCTGTTATATCCATAGAAAACTCTGATAATTCTTTTAATACTAAAAATGAAAAAATTAGTGAATGTAAGGACAACTTATTCAATCAATCAATCTTTGAAGCCGTCGGCCCCACGTCTTTAAGTAATAGTGAGTTTATAAAAGAATTCCGTTTTTCGTACTCCGAGTACAGAATTAGGTTAAGATACAGTTTATATATATAAGTATCTATTTTATCATCTTCCCTCTTTTTCTTCCCACCTCTTCCTCCTTCCCCAAATCCTCTTCCCTCGTCTCTCTCCTCTCCCTAATATTATATAATTGATATATGTATATACTCTTCAGCACGCGGAGTCCGGATCCGCGAGCTCAGGGTCCGATGAAACTTTCGCTGCCATAATAGCGGCCGAAAGCATCGACATCACCCAAAAAAAAAAAAGGTTAAGGTACAGTTTATATATATAAGTATCTATTGTATCATCTTCCCCTTTTTCTTCCCATCTCTTCCTCCTTCCCCAAATCCTCTTCCCTTGTCTCTCTCCTCTCCCATAAATTATATAATTTATATATATATATACACACACTTTTTAGCTCGCGGAGTCCGGATCCGCGAGCTCAGGGTCCGATGAAGCTTTTGCGGCCATAATAGCGGCCGAAAGGATCAATATCATCCGAAAAATAAAAAAAGAATTCCTCCGGGAAAATGCATATGAAAACATTATCAACAGCCGATATGTGTTTACTGCTGGACATAAACCTTCGTCAATAATGGGGAAATTAGGGATTCTCCCTCCACGCTTGCCCGAGGCGGATTAGTGGGGAATATAAAAACATAATCTAACGTTTATTAAACAATCATTATCATACTATTTTGACCAGAAAAATTTGTGGTAATAGGAGCTTGGTTCCTGGTGATGGTGATACCTAGACAGAAAGCGCCGTACGTCTAAGTTCTGCCACCAAACAGTAGTATGCATTACTATATTTCAGTTCGAAAGGCGTCGTAGTTAATTTACTGGTGTTACCAATATGTAGTGCTATGTATTTCCACGATTGCACATTAATTTAACTTCATCACTTACTATCAGGTGATCGTCTCATTGTTCTCGTCGCTTCGTTATTTCTTTTTTAAATACTTAAAATGATTCATTTGCGTTTTTAATACTAAAGTTATAATTATATTAATTTATGAATGTTGTGTAGCTTGTAAATTTAATTTTACTATGCAATTAATCAACATAAACAATAAAGGTTTTTAATAAAAAACATGCATAAAATATATTTTTTTTTGTATCATGTAATAAGACTTATAAACCTATAGTTTTATTTACAGCTATCGCAGACACAAGTCTAAAAGATACGAACAGTATTCAGTGTAACACTTTTCACACAAAGAAAAGCAACAATGAATCACCAAATAGTCTAATAACAGAAGACTTGTCTGAGGATGAACATGTTGAAACTGGTCATGATCGTTCCAAATGGTACCTTCTGTCAGAAGATGAAAATACCAACATAAATTTTCCTTTACGAAATGATCCTGAGAAGGAAGTCAGTTGCAAATCGAACCTTAATAATTTATTTCCTATTGCCTGCGCCGTTCCCAATTTATCTGCGGTCACAGAAGTCTCCACCGAGTATGAAGATAAAATTACAGATTTAGATGAAAAAATATGAAATATTTTATAGTTTTACTTAAAAAATTCCATATTTCAAGAATGTATTCATTATTAATAAAATGCATTTAGTGTTAGAACAAAAAAGATAGTTTAATAAAAT
Organism: Pachliopta kotzebuea; assembly: GCA_018246255.1. Classification (NCBI taxonomy): domain Eukaryota; kingdom Metazoa; phylum Arthropoda; class Insecta; order Lepidoptera; family Papilionidae; genus Pachliopta; species Pachliopta kotzebuea. Next base: position 630 of record DWLS01000302.1, on the reverse strand, counting down.
GAATGTTCTGCTGGTAAAATGTGACAATTAAATAAACTTGCAAATTAATAACAAAATACTCTTTATGTGCTGTTAGTTCTAGTAAAAATGTATTTGTATGTGTGCCAAAAAAAAGATTAATTTATTATTGTCTTATTGATTTATTTTGTTAAGGAATTAAAGCTAACAAACTTGATTAATATAATAAAAAACATTTTTATTACACTTAAAAATATCACATCCATGGAGATACCAAAAATTACAATGTTTTATTATCTGCAAATCATCATTACAGTCTTAATTAAACGTTTATAGTACAAAGTTTAATTGTGTTTATTATGGAAGAAAGTTTTTGAAGTCTTGTTTTATCTTGAAGGTTTTTAGTGTAGAGACTTTTTTAAATTTTTCAATTATTAATAATTTTGTGATAAGACCAAAATATAAAATGATTAAAATTGTACTAGTACGAAAATATTAGAAAACGAAAAATAAAATACGGCGTTATAAATAGACCACTGGCATTGAGAAAATTTCGTTTGCAATCAGGCGCTGCGTTGGGACGTTTTGAATAAGGAAGGAGTGGAACAACTTGCCGGCGTCAGTGTTCCCGTCCAATTACGATGTGGGCGTCTTCAAGAAAAGAGTGAATAG